>JAGDYQ010000028.1:432500-618555 GCA_021962125.1 Bulinus truncatus | reverse complement strand
AGAATGAACAGGGCTACCAGTGAATGAACTAAAGAATGAACAGGGGCTACCAATGAATGAACTAAAGAATGAAAGCGCTACTAATGAATGAACTAAAGAATGAACAGGACTACCAATGAATTAACTAAAGAATGAACAGGGCTACCAATGAATTAACTAAAGAATGAACAGGGCTACTAATGAATGAACTAAAGAATGAACAGGGCTACCAATGAATGAACTAAAGAATGAACAGGGCTACCAATGAATGAACTAAAGAATGAACAGGGCTACCAATGAATGAACTAAAAAATGAAAGGGCTACTAATGAATGAACTAAAGAATGAACAGGGCTACCAATGAATGAACTAAAGAATGAAAGGGCTACTAATGGATGAACTAAAGAATGAACAGGGCTACCAATGAATGAACTTACAACAGCCGCACAAGATAGGCAACTGTGGAGAAATATGTCTGTTGAGGTGGCGCCATGTTTAAGGTTATGATGATGACCTTAAACATACGAGTGCCCTAACATACGAGATTTGTTAGATACGAGCCGTCTCGTGAGCGATTATTTACTTTGAAATATGATTTAAATTTAAGATACGAGTTGTTCGTCCTCGTTTACTGTGCCTCGTGCGTCACATTTTCCCGCGCTTCATTCAGTCAGTGTGCTTGTTGACCTCGCTGTCGAAGTATCTTGGTTAAGTTGTGCTCACGTTGTATGCTTTTTAGAGCATTTAAAAAAAAAATGCTCTATTGTCCCCGTTTTGTCTCTCTGTCTGTCTGTCTGTCCGTCATCACCCTAGATCTAAACAACCATAAGTCCTAGACCCATGATGTATATATCATTTTGTAGGTCTTGGCCTGCCATGTGTGCATCAAAAGTCCATTTTGCGATTTGACCTCTCAGGGCCGGGATTCAGGGTTTCTTAGGGTACCATATATATGGCTTATATATTAATATATAGATTATAAGCTAAACAAAGGGGCGTAATCATTAACAGTTATTAAACATGAATTACTTCCCTCTCTATTTATACATGAAAATGCTCTAAAACGTCCTGTTTTTACAGGCTTAATTTTTGCTTGTTTTTATAAACAGTACTTTATCACATTTTTTGTATAACCATGGGCCCGAAGAAAGTGAGTGGAAAGGTCAGTGCTCAGAAGAAGCGTAAAATGATAGAGGAACATGAGCAATGTGTGTGAGTGACTGCATTGGCGAGGCAGTACAGGTTTAGCACTTCAAAGATATGTACTGTGCTTAAATAGAAGGAGTCTAAAAATGGTGTAGCACCAGCTAAGAGCGTTACAATAATTTCTAAACTCCACCCTACACCCCCACCAGCATCGTTCGTACGATCAAGTCGGTTCATTTCCAAATTAATACACTTAAGTGTTTATTTATTAAAATTCTCTTTTGATATGTTTTGAATACTTTGGTCATTTATAAATACATTTATCTTATTCAAAAACATGTAACAACAACTACTGTGGTGGCATTTTGATGTATCAACAGATTACAGCTATTTCTATTAATATCTATAGAGAAAATTGCTTTGATATTCTAGCTAATTGATGTACGAGCAACGTTATGGAACGAATTAAATTCGTATCTCGAGGTACCACTGTATGTGTGTTTGGAAAGTATTTTACAACATACATACATACACATTTCCTACATTTCAAATGGCTCACACTCATTTGTTAGTATATGTTCGACAGACAAACGGACCGAACGGTGAAAGGATGTTTCTCTGTAGAAAGAAATGCACTCATACAAACAAATGTAACGCTACCAGATTACAAAAGATTCATAAAAAATGATATAAAAATTTAAAATGTATAGTATTGACTATTTTACTTACTTTTACAACCTGTATTAGATATAGCAGATGAAAAAAAAAATCTTCTCAAAACAGGCATGTTTATCTCTTTCTAAGAATACATCAGGGAGGTTTCATCTGTTTGGTTATGTACCTGACTATACATATTGACTCTGATGTATTCTATCGTTCAAATAAAAGTATGTTTGATGAAGAACAAAGACAAGTTTTAAGTAAACATGTCATCAATACATCAGTGTCTGTTCGAGAGTATTCTTCACGTAGCAGGACAATATTGATATCGGATAGATCTAAAACTCACTTCTTTAACTCGTCTATTAATTTCACGTCATGAAAAATAATATATTCACCACAAATCTCTATTCATCCCAATGAAATATTGATTTCATGTCCGCCCTAAACCACAGGGGCGGCAATAACATGGAATTTAAGACGATAAGAAATACCATTTTCTTCAACCAAATGATGATAAAAAGAACAGTTCTATAGTGAGAATAATTGTTTAGATGACATATAATACTTCTTACAATGACAATAATTCTGTAGATGACATATAACACTTCCACAATGACAATAATTCTGTAGATGACATATAACACTTCTACAATGACAATAATTGTGTAGATGACATATAATACTTCTACAATGACAATGACAATAATTATGTAAATGACATATAACACTTCTACATTTTCTGTCTACAAAAGTTATTAAGGCCACTATTTGCAAAACCCTAATAAACGTTGAAAGCTGGAGCCTCCACTGACAAGACATTTTACCTCTGGGCCACTGACCATTGCTCAGATTGTCCTTGTGGCTGGCATATAATAATATAGTAAGAGGGGCCACTGACCATTGCCCAGATTGTCCTTGTGCCTGGCATATAATAATATAGTAAAAGGGGCCACTGACCATTGCCCAGATTGTCCTTGTGGCTGGCATATAATAATATAGTAAAAGGGACCACGGCTGTCGGCTATCTAGAACGGGTTTAATTTAACCAATGAACAAAAATATATTTATGATAGCCCTTGTTAGGTTATCATGGATATCTGAAAATTGCCACAGAAGGCTGTGGCGGGATCGGTGTGTGTGGGGGGGGGGGGAGGGGGAATTAATTTGGTTTTGTATGAAATTAGGCGCAGAAAGGTCCTTTAGTATACGTATAGGCCTACATATTTTGTTTTGTTCAAGGGGGTAGGGGGTTGCATATGCTGAAAAAAGTTGACGAAATAAGTGGACGTCACCTTTGCTATAATTCATTTTAATTGTTTTCCTTCTTAAAATTGTATTCACCACAATATTGTATTCACCACAATATTGTATTCACCACAATATTGTATTCACCACAATACTGTATTCACCACAATATTATATTGACCACAATATTGTATTCACCACAATAGTGTTTTCACCACAATATTGTATTCACCACAATATTATATTGACCACAATATTGTATTCACCACAATATTATATTGACCACAATATTGTATTCACCACAATATTATATTGACCACAATATCATATTGACCACAATATTGTATTCACCACAATATTATATTGACCACAATATTGTATTCACCAAAATATTATATTGACCACAATATTGTATTCACCACAATATCATATTGACCACAATATTGTATTCACCACAATATTATATTGACCACAATATTGTATTCACCACAATATTATATTGACCACAATATTGTATTCACCACAATATTATATTGACCACAATATTGTATTCACCACAATATTATATTGACCACAATATTGTATTCACCACAATATTATATTGACCAAAATATTATATTGACCACAATATTGTATTAACCACAATATCATATTGACCACAATATTGTATTCACCACAATATTATATTGACCACAATATTGTATTCACCAAAATATTATATTGACCACAATATTGTATTCACCACAATATCATATTGACCACAATATTGTATTCACCACAATATTATATTGACCACAATATTGTATTCACCACAATATTATATTGACCACAATATTGTATTCACCACAATATTATATTGACCACAATATTGTATTCACCACAATATTATATTGACCACAATATTGTATTCACCACAATATTATATTGACCAAAATATTATATTGACCACAATATTGTATTAACCACAATATCATATTGACCACAATATTGTATTCACCACAATATTATATTGACCACAATATTGTATTCACCACAATATTATATTGACCACAATATTGTATTCACCACAATATTATATTGACCACAATATTGTATTCACCACAATATTATATTGACCACAATATTGTATTCACCACAATATTATATTGACCACAATATCATATTGACCACAATATTGTATTCACCACAATATTATATTGACCACAATATTGTATTCGCCAAAATATTATATCGACCACAATATTGTATTCACCACAATATCATATTGACCACAATATTGTATTCACCACAATATTATATTGACCACAATATTGTATTCACCACAATATTATATTGACCACAATATTGTATTCACCACGATATTGTATTTACCACAATATTGATTTCATAACCATATTGTATTAACCACAATATTGTATTCACCACAATAATGTATTCGCCACAATATTGATTTCATAACCATATTGTATTCACTACAATATTGTATTCACCACAATAATGTATTTACCACAATATTGATTTCATAACCATATTGTATTCACCACAGTAGTGTATTCACCACCATATTGTATTTTTCACCACATTGTATTTACCATAATATTATATTGACCACAATATTGTATTCACCACAACAATATGTTCACCACAATATTGATTTCATAACCATATTGTATTCACCACAGTAGTGTATTCACCACCATATTGTATTTTTCACCATATTGTATTTACCATAATATTATATTGACCACAATATTGTATTCACCACAACAATATGTTCACCACAATATTGATTTCATAACCATATTGTATTTACCATTATATTGTATTTACCACCAAATTGTATTTATCACCATATTGTATTTACCACCAAACTGTTTTCTGGAAGACCTTTACGACTCAACGGAAACAAAATTGGTTTTCTTGGTGTAAGTTCAGGTGGTTGCCTGAGTGTATGTACAGTTGGTTGTCTGGATGTATGTGAAGATGGTTGTCTGGATGTATGTGAAGGTGGTTGTCTGGATGTATGTGAAGGTGGTTGTCTGGATGTATGTGAAGGTAGTTGTCTGGATGTATGTACCTGTGGTTGACTTGTTGTATATACAGGTAGTTGTCTGGATGTATGTACATGTGGTTGACTTGTTGTATATACAGGTAGTTGTCTGGATGTATGTACCTGTGGTTGACTTATTGTATATACAGGTAGTTGTCTGGATGTAGGTACATGTGGTTGACTTGTTGTATATACAGGTAGTTGTCTGGATGTATGTACATGTGGTTGACTTGTTGTATATACAGGTAGTTGTCTGGATGTATGTACCTGTGGTTGACTTGTTGTATATACAGGTGGTTGTCTGGATGTATGTGAAGGTGGTTGTCTGGGTGTATGAACATGTGGTTGACTTGTTGTATATACAGGTGGTTGTCTGGATGTAGGTACATGTGGTTGACTTGTTGTATATACAGGTGGTTGTCTGGATGTACGAGAGGCATTGACTATGTGCCACAATATTTTATTTGCACATGGTTAATTTATACTACAAGTAAACAAAGCTGTGTGTTGTGTATTTCCAGTGTATTTATCGAGCATCTCTGAATAGCGTTATATAAACACATGGACAGACACGATCCTTGGCCTTAGTTTTGACCGACTTCCAGTTATCGACAAAAACTGCATCCATTCCATCCCCCAGCTACCTACTACATTTACACTCACTCAAACTCCCAGCTAACTTCTAAAACTACATCCAATCCAACTCCCATCTACCTACTAAAACTACACCCACTCCAACTGCCAGCTAGACCCCTCAGCCGGCGCCGCGCGCCGGCTACGCCGCCGAATTTTCGTCCACCGTAAATCCGCCGTAAAATATGCGGCGCGCCTCATTAGCCGCCGTATTTCGTTCGCCGTTATATTAACTGTCGCATTACTTAATCTTGTTGCACAACACCTTGCTGACCATATTAGCTTTGTCTTGAAAAGCTTTTCTGTTGATCACAAAATACTAGCTGCCATGATGGTGCTGCAATTATGATAATGACTTCAAAGCTTTTCGAAGGTTGACTTTTATCAGCACTTTACAGCACACGTATTGCACCTTAATACTACCGACAGAATCAATAAAAATGAAGAATTTCAAGACCGCAATTATAGAAGACGATGCAGCATCCACAGAGGATAAAGAAATGATAAAGACCCTGAAAGAAGGCATGTCTTCAGTGTGTATATTGCTTCTTGTAGATGATCAGCTCAGTGCATCAATAATCAATGCCTCTGAGAGCAGTACTAACGCCATCAATGATAGTCATAGACACAATTATAAATCAGTGAAGGCATCATGTCCAACGAGTTCGAATTCAACATTGATGACGGTTCAGTCTATACTTGACTTGAAAAGATGATAATGATACAACTGTTTATTTCTGTTGTTTTGGATAATAACACTTTTCCCCAAGTATTGTACAATTGTTTTATTGCAGAAGTTTTATCCATTCAATATTGTCTAGACGTCAGCCGAATATTAGCCAAATATTTCGTAATCTGCCAAAAAATCAGCTGAAAATCAGCCGCAAATGTCAATTTACTCAATTTATGGTCTAATTCGGCTACGCCGGCTATCAGCCGAAAAATAATGTCAGCCAGACGAAACTTAAAAAAAAATTCGGCTGGCAGGTCTACTGCCAGCTAACTTCTAAAACTACATCCAATCCAACTCCCACCTACCTACTAAAACTACACCCGCTCCAACTCCCAGCTAACTTCTAAAACTACACCCACTCAAACTCCCAGCTACCATCTACTAAAACTACACCCACTCCAACTCCCAGGTACCATCTACTAAAACTACACCCACTCCAACTCCCAGCTAACTCCTAAAACTACACCCACTCCAACTCCCAGCTACCATCTACTAAAACTACACCCACTACAACTCCCAGCCACCATCTACTAAAACTACACCCACTCCAACTCCCAGCTACCATCTACTAAAACTACACCCACTCCAACTCCCAGCTACCATCTACTAAAACTACACCCACTCCAACTCCTAGCTACCTCCTAAAACTACACCCACTCCAACTCCCAGCTACCATCTACTAAAACTACACCCACTCCAACTCCTAGCTATCTCCTAAAACTACACCCACTCCAACTCCCAGTTACCATCTACTAAAACAACACCCACTCCAACTCATAGCTATCTCCTAAAACTACACCCACTCCAACTCCCAGCTACCATCTACTAAAACTACACCCACTACAACTCCCAGCTACCATCTACTAAAACTACACCCACTCCAACTCCCAGCTACCATCTACTAAAACTACACCCACTCCAACTCCCAGCTACCATCTACTAAAACTACACCCACTCCAACTCCCAGCTACCATCTACTAAAACTACACCCACTCCAACTCCCAGCTACCATCTACTAAAACTACACCCACTCAAACTCCAAGCTACCATCTACTAAAACTACACCCACTCCAACTCCTAGCTACCTCCTAAAACTACACCCACTCCAACTCCTAGTTACCATCTACTAAAACAACACCCACTCCAACTCCTAGCTATCTCCTAAAACTACACCCACTCCAACTCCCAGCTACCATTTACTAAAACTACACCCACTCCAACTCCTAGCTACCCCATAAAACTACACCCACTCCAACTCCCAGCTACCATCTACTAAAACAACAGCCACTCTAACTCCTAGCTATCTCCTAAAACCACACCCACTCCATCTCCCAGTTACCATCTACTAAAACTACACCCACTCCAACTCGTAGCTACCGTCTACTAAAACTACACCCACTCCAACTCCTAGCTACCTCCTAAATTTACACCCACTCCAACTCCCAGCTACCATCTACTAAAACAACACCCACTCCAACTCCTAACTACCTCCTAAAACTACACCCACTCCAACTCCCAGCTACCATCTACTAAAACTACACCCATTCAGACTCCCAGTTACCATCTACTAAAACCACACCCACTCCAACTCCCAGCTACCATCTACTAAAACTACACCCACTCCAACTCCTAGCTACCTCCTAAAACTACACCCACTCCAACTCCCAGTTACCATCTACTAAAACAACACCCACTCCAACTCATAGCTATCTCCTAAAACTACACCCGCTCCAACTCCCAGGTACCATCTACTAAAACAACAGCCACTCTAACTCCTAGCAATCTCCTAAAACCACACCTACTCCAGCCCCCAGTTACCATCTACTAAAACTACACCCACTCCAACTCCCAGCTACCATCCACTAAAACTACACCCACTCCAACTCCTAGCTACTTCCTAAAACTACACCTCCTCCAACTCCCAGCTACCATCTACTAAAAGAACACCCACTCCAACTCCTAACTACCTCCTAAAACTACACCCACTCCAACTCCCAGCTACCGTCTACTAAAACTACACCCACTCCAACTCCTAGCTACTTCCTAAAACTACACCTACTCCAACTCCCAGCTACCATCTACTAAAACAACACCCACTCCAACTCCTAACTACCTCCTAAAACTACACCCACTCCAACTCCCAGCTACCATCTACTAAAACTACACCCACTCCAACTCCCAGTTAGCATCTACTAAAACTACACCCACTCCAACTCCCAGCTACCATCTACTAAAACAACACCCACTCCAACTCCTAGCTATCTCCTAAAACTACACCCACTCCAACTCCCAGTTACCATCTACTAAAACTACACCCACTCCAACTCCCAGCTACCATCTACTAAAACTACACCCACTCCAACTCCCAGCTACCATCTACTAAAACTACACCCACTCCAACTCCCAGCTACCGTCTACTAAAACTACACCCACTCCAACTCCTAGCTACTTCCTAAAACTACACCTACTCCAACTCCCAGCTACCATCTACTAAAACAACACCCACTCCAACTCCTAACTACCTCCTAAAACTACACCCACTCCAACTCCCAGCTACCATCCACTAAAACTACACCCACTCCAACTCCTAGCTACTTCCTAAAACTACACCTACTCCAACTCCCAGCTACCATCTACTAAAACAACACCCACTCCAACTCCTAACTACCTCCTAAAACTACACCCACTCCAACTCCCAGCTACCATCTACTAAAACTACACCCACTCCAACTCCCAGTTAGCATCTACTAAAACTACACCCACTCCAACTCCCAGCTACCATCTACTAAAACTACACCCACTCCAACTCCTAGCTATCTCCTAAAACTACACCCACTCCAACTCCCAGTTACCATCTACTAAAACTACACCCACTACAACTCCCAGCCACCATCTACTAAAACTACACCCACTCCAACTCCCAGCTACCATCTACTAAAACTACACCCACTCCAACTCCCAGCTACCATCTACTAAAACTACACCCACTCCAACTCCCAGCTACCATCTACTAAAACAACACCCACTCCAACTCATAGCTATCTCCTAAAACTACACCCACTCCATCTCCCAGCTACCATCTACTAAAACAACAGCCACTCTAACTCCTAGCTATCTCCTAAAACCACACCCACTCCAACCCCCAGTTACCATCTACTAAAACTACACCCACTCCAACTCCCAGCTACCATCCACTAAAACTACACCCACTCCAACTCCTAGCTACTTCCTAAAACTACACCTACTCCAACTCCCAGCTACCATCTACTAAAATTACACCCACTCCAACTCCTAACTACCTCCTAAAACTACACCCACTCCAACTCCCAGCTACCGTCTACTAAAACTACACCCACTCCAACTCCTAGCTACTTCCTAAAACTACACCTACTCCAACTCCCAGCTACCATCTACTAAAGCAACACCCACTCCAACTCCTAACTACCTCTTAAAACTACACCCACTCCAACTCCCAGCTACCATCTACTAAAACTACACCCACTCCAACTCCCAGTTAGCATCTTCTAAAACTACACCCACTCCAACTCCCAGCTACCATCTACTAAAACTACACCCACTCCAACTCCCAGCTACCATCTACTAAAACTACACCCACTCCAACTCCCAGCTACCATCTACTAAAACTACACCCACTCCAACTCCCAGCTACCATCTACTAAAACTACACCCACTCCAACTCCCAGCTACCATCTACTAAAACTACACCCACTCCAACTCCCAGCTACCATCTACTAAAACTACACCCACTCCAACTCACAGTTACCATCTACTAAAACTACACCCACTCCAACTCCCAGCTACCATCTACTAAAACTACACCCACTCCAACTCCTAACTACCTCCTAAAACTACACCCACTCCAACTCCCAGCTACCATCTACTAAAACTACACCCACTCCAACTCCTAGCTATCTCCTAAAACTACACCCACTCCAACTCCTAGTTACCATCTACTAAAACAACACCCACTCCAACTCCAAGCTATCTCCTAAAACTACACCCACTCCAACTCCTAGTTACCATCTACTAAAACTATACCCACTACAACTCCCAGCTAACATCTACTAAAACTACACCCACTCCAACTCCCAGCTACCATCTACTAAAACTACACCCACTCCAACTCCCAGCTACCATCTACTAAAACTACACCCACTCCAACTCCCAGCTACCATCTACTAAAACTACACCCACTCCAATTATTAGCTACCCCCTGAAACTACACCCACTCCAACTCCCAGCTACCATCTACTAAAACAACAGCCACTCTAACTCCTAGCTATCTCCTAAAACCACACCCACTCCAGCTCCCAGTTACCATCTACTAAAACTTCACCCACTCCAACTCCTAGCTACCGTCTACTAAAACTACACCCACTCCAACTCCTAGCTACCTCCTAAAACTACACCCACTCCAACTCCCAGCTACCATCTACTAAAACATCAGCCACTCTAACTCCTAGCTATCTCCTAAAACCACACCCACTCCAACCCCCAGTTACCATCCACTAAAACTACACCCACTCCAACTCCCAGCTACCATCCACTAAAACTACACCCACTCCAACTCCTAGCTACTTCCTAAAACTACACCTACTTCAACTCCCAGCTATCATCTACTAAAACAACACCCACTCCAACTCCTAACAACCCCCTAAACTACACCCACTCCAACTCCCAGCTACCATCTACTAAAACTACACCCACTCCAACTCCCAGTTAGCATCTACTAAAACTACACCCACTCCAACTCCCAGCTACCATCTACTAAAACTACACCCACTCCAACTCCTAGCTATCTCCTAAAACTACACCCACTCCAACTCCTAGTTACCATCTACTAAAACAACACCCACTCCAACTCCTAGCTATCTCCTAAAACTACACCCACTCCAACTCCCAGTTACCATCTACTAAAACTACACCCACTAAAACTCCCAGCTAACATCTACTAAAACTACACCCACTCCAACTCCCAGCTACCATCTACTAAAACTACACCCACTCCAACTCCCAGCTACCATCTACTAAAACTACACCCACTCCAACTCCCAGCTACCATCTACTAAAACTACACCCACTCCAACTCCCAGCTACCATCTACTAAAACTACACCCACTAAAACTCCAAGCTACCATCTACTAAAACTACACCCACTCCAACTATTAGCTACCTCCTAAAACTACACCCACTCCAACTCCTAGTTACCATCTACTAAAACAACACCCACTCCAACTCCTAGCTATCTCCTAAAACTACACCCACTCCAACTCCCAGCTACCATTTACTAAAACTACACCCACTCCAACTCCTAGCTACCCCCTAAAACTACACCCACTCCAACTCCCAGCTACCATCTACTAAAACAACAGCCACTCTAACTCCTAGCTATCTCCTAAAACTACACCCACTCCAACTCCCAGCTACCATCTACTAAAACTACACCCACTCCAACTCCCAGCTACCATCTACTAAAACTACACCAACTCCAACTCCCAGCTACCATCTACTAAAACTACACCCACTCCAACTCCCAGCTACCATCTACTAAAACTACACCCACTAAAACTCCAAGCTACCATCTACTAAAACTACACCCACTCCAATTATTAGCTACCTCCTAAAACTACACCCACTCCAACTCCTAGTTACCATCTACTAAAACTACACCCACTCCAACTCCTAGCTATCTCCTAAAACTACACCCACTCCAACTCCCAGCTACCATCTACTAAAACTACACCCACTCCAACTCCTAACTACCTCCTAAAACTACACCCACTCCAACTCCCAGCTACCATCTACTAAAACTACACCCACTCCAACTCCTAGCTATCTCCTAAAACTACACCCACTCCAACTCCTAGTTACCATCTACTAAAACAACACCCACTCCAACTCCAAGCTATCTCCTAAAACTACACCCACTCCAACTCCCAGTTACCATCTACTAAAACTACACCCACTACAACTCCCAGCTAACATCTACTAAAACTACACCCACTCCAACTCCCAGCTACCATCTACTAAAACTACACCCACTCCAACTCCCAGCTACCATCTACTAAAACTACACCCACTCCAACTCCCAGCTACCATCTACTAAAACTACACCCGCTCCAACTCCCAGCTACCATCTACTAAAACTACACCCACTCCAATTATTAGCTACCTCCTAAAACTACACCCACTTCAACTCCTAGTTACCATCTACTAAAACAACACCCACTCCAACTCCTAGCTATCTCCTAAAACTACACCCACTCCAACTCCCAGCTACCATTTACTAAAACTACACCCACTCCAACTCCTAGCTACCCCCTGAAACTACACCCACTCCAACTCCCAGCTACCATCTACTAAAACAACAGCCACTCTAACTCCTAGCTATCTCCTAAAACCACACCCACTCCAACTCCCAGTTACCATCTACTAAAACTACACCCACTCCAACTCCTAGCTACCGTCTACTAAAACTACACCCACTCCAACTCCTAGCTACCTCCTAAAACTACACCCACTCCAACTCCCAGCTACCATCTACTAAAACTACACCCACTCCAACTTCCAGTTAGCATCTACTAAAACCACACCCACTTTAACTCCTAGCTACCATCTACTAAAACTACACCCACTCCAACTCCTAGCTACCTCCTAAAGCTACACCCACTCCAACTCCCAGCTACCATCTACTAAAACAACAGCCACTCTAACTCCTAGCTAACTTGTAAAACCACACCCACTCCAACCCCCAGTTACCATCTACTAAAACTACACCCACTCCAACTCCCAGCTACCATCCACTAAAACTACACCAACTCCAACTCCTAGCTACTTCCTAAAACTACACCTACTTCAACTCCCAGCTATCATCTACTAAAACAACACCCACTCCAACTCCTAACAACCTCCTAAACTACACCCACTCCTACTCCCAGCTACCATCTACTAAAACTACACCCACTCCAACTCCCAGTTAGCATCTACTAAAACTACACCCACTCCAACTCCCAGCTACCATCTACTAAAACTACACCCACTCCAACTCCTAGCTATCTCCTAAAACTACACCCACTCCAACTCCTAGTTACCATCTACTAAAACAACACCCACTCCAACTCCTAGCTACTTCCTAAAACTACACCTACTCCAACTCCCAGCTACCATCTACTAAAACAACACCCACTCCAACTCCTAACTACCTCCTAAAACTACACCCACTCCAACTCCCAGCTACCATCTACTAAAACTACACCCACTCCAACTCCCAGTTAGCATCTACTAAAACTACACCCACTCCAACTCCCAGCTACCATCTACTAAAACTACACCCACTCCAACTCCTAGCTATCTCCTAAAACTACACCAACTCCAACTCCCAGTTACAATCTACTAAAACTACACCCACTACAACTCCCAGCCACCATCTACTAAAACTACACCCACTCCAACTCCCAGCTACCATCTACTAAAACTACACCCACTCCAACTCCCAGCTACCATCTACTAAAACTACACCCACTCCAACTCCCAGCTACCATCTACTAAAACTACACCCACTCCAACTCCCAGCTACCATCTACTAAAACTACACCCACTCCAACTCCCAGCTACCATCTACTAAAATTACACCCACTCCTACTCCCAGCTACCGTCTACTAAAACTACACCCACTCCAACTCCCAGCTACCATCTACTAAAACTACACCCACTCCAACTCACAGTTAGCATCTACTAAAACTACACCCACTCCAACTCCCAGCTACCATCTACTAAAACTACACCCACTCCAACTCCTAACTACCTCCTAAAACTACACCCACTCCAACTCCCAGCTACCATCTACTAAAACTACACCCACTCCAACTCCTAGCTATCTCCTAAAACTACACCCACTCCAACTCCTAGTTACCATCTAATAAAACAACACCCACTCCAACTCCCAGTTAGCATCTACTAAAACTACACCCACTCCAACTCCCAGCTACCATCTACTAAAACTACACCCACTCCAACTCCTAGCTATCTCCTAAAACTACACCCACTCCAACTACTAGTTACCATCTACTAAAACAACACCCACTCCAACTCCTAGCTACTTCCTAAAACTACACCTACTCCAACTCCCAGCTACCATCTACTAAAACAACACCCACTCCAACTCCTAACTACCTCCTAAAACTACACCCACTCCA
Organism: Bulinus truncatus; assembly: GCA_021962125.1. Lineage (NCBI taxonomy): Eukaryota > Metazoa > Mollusca > Gastropoda > Planorbidae > Bulinus > Bulinus truncatus. The sequence goes on along the minus strand of JAGDYQ010000028.1, from coordinate 603,891 downwards.
ACTCCCAGCTACCATCTACTAAAACTACACCCACTCCAACTCCCAGTTAGCATCTACTAAAACTACACCCACTCCAACTCCCAGCTACCATCTACTAAAACTACAACCACTCCAACTCCTAGCTATCTCCTAAAACTACACCAACTCCAACTCCCAGTTACCATCTACTAAAACTACACCCACTAAAACTCCCAGCCACCATCTACTAAAACTACACCCACTCCAACTCCCAGCTACCATCTACTAAAACTACACCCACTCCAACTCCCAGCTACCATCTACTAAAACTACACCCACTCCAACTCCCAGCTACCATCTACTAAAACTACACCCACTCCAACTCCCAGCTACCATCTACTAAAACTACACCCGCTCCAACTCCCAGCTACCATCTACTAAAATTTCACCCACTCCAACTCCCAGCTACCGTCTACTAAAACTACACCCACTCCAACTCCCAGCTACCATCTACTAAAACTACACCCACTCCAACTCACAGTTAGCATCTACTAAAACTACACCCACTCCAACTCCCAGCTACCATCTACTAAAACTACACCCACTCCAACTCCTAACTACCTCCTAAAACTACACCCACTCCAACTCCCAGCTACCATCTACTAAAACTACACCCACTCCAACTCCTAGCTATCTCCTAAAACTACACCCACTCCAACTCCTAGTTACCATCTACTAAAACAACACCCACTCCAACTCCAAGCTATCTCCTAAAACTACACCCACTCCAACTCCTAGTTACCATCTACTAAAACTATACCCACTACAACTCCCAGCTAACATCTACTAAAACTACACCCACTCCAACTCCCAGCTACCATCTACTAAAACTACACCCACTCCAACTCCCAGCTACCATCTACTAAAACTACACCCACTCCAACTCCCAGCTACCATCTACTAAAACTACACCCACTCCAACTCCCAGCTACCATCTACTAAAACTACACCAACTCCAACTATTAGCTACCTCCTAAAACTACACCCACTTCAACTCCTAGTTACCATCTACTAAAACAACACCCACTCCAACTCCTAGCTATCTCCTAAAACTACACCCACTCCAACTCCCAGCTACCATTTACTAAAACTACACCCACTCCAACTCCTAGCTACCCCCTGAAACTACACCCACTCCAACTCCCAGCTACCATCTACTAAAACAACAGCCACTCTAACTCCTAGCTATCTCCTAAAACCACACCCACTCCAACTCCCAGTTACCATCTACTAAAACTACACCCACTCCAACTCCCAGCTACCGTCTACTAAAACTACACCCACTCCAACTCCTAGCTACCTCCTAAAACTACACCCACTCCAACTCCTAGCTATCTCTTCTAAAACTACACCCACTCCAACTCCTAGTTACCATCTACTAAAACAACACCCACTCCAACTCCTAGCTACTTCCTAAAACTACACCTACTCCAACTCCCAGCTACCATCTACTAAAACAACACCCACTCCAACTCCTAACTACCTCCTAAAACTACACCCACTCCAACTCCCAGCTACCATCTACTAAAACTACACCCACTCCAACTCCCAGTTAGCATCTACTAAAACTACACCCACTCCAACTCCCAGCTACCATCTACTAAAACTACACCCACTCCAACTCCCAGCTACCATCTACTAAAACTACACCCACTCCAACTCACAGTTAGCATCTACTAAAACTACACCCACTCCAACTCCCAGCTACCATCTACTAAAACTACACCCACTCCAACTCCTAACTACCTCCTAAAACTACACCCACTCCAACTCCCAGCTACCATCTACTAAAACTACACCCACTCCAACTCCTAGCTATCTCCTAAAACTACACCCACTCCAACTCCTAGTTACCATCTACTAAAACAACACCCACTCCAACTCCAAGCTATCTCCTAAAACTACACCCACTCCAACTCCCAGTTACCATCTACTAAAACTACACCCACTACAACTCCCAGCTAACATCTACTAAAACTACACCCACTCCAACTCCCAGCTACCATCTACTAAAACTACACCCACTCCAACTTCCAGTTAGCATCTACTAAAACCACACCCACTTTAACTCCCAGCTACCATCTACTAAAACTTCACCCACTCCAACTCCTAGCTACCTCCTAAAGCTACACCCACTCCAACTCCCAGCTACCATCTACTAAAACAACAGCCACTCTAACTCCTAGCTATCTTGTAAAACCACACCCACTCCAACCCCCAGTTACCATCTACTAAAACTACACCCACTCCAACTCCCAGCTACCATCCACTAAAACTACACCCACTCCAACTCCTAGCTACTTCCTAAAACTACACCTACTTCAACTCCCAGCTATCATGTACTAAAACAACACCCACTCCAACTCCTAACAACCTCCTAAACTACACCCACTCCTACTCCCAGCTACCATCTACTAAAACTACACCCACTCCAACTCCCAGTTAGCATCTACTAAAACTACACCCACTCCAACTCCCAGCTACCATCTACTAAAACTACACCCACTCCAACTCCTAGCTATCTCCTAAAACTACACCCACTCCAACTACTTGTTACCATCTACTAAAACAACACCCACTCCAACTCCTAGCTACTTCCTAAAACTACACCTACTCCAACTCCCAGCTACCATCTACTAAAACAACACCCACTCCAACTCCTAACTACCTCCTAAAACTACACCCACTCCAACTCCCAGCTACCATCTACTAAAACTACACCCACTCCAACTCCCAGTTAGCATCTACTAAAACTACACCCACTCCAACTCCCAGCTACCATCTACTAAAACTACACCCACTCCAACTCCTAGCTATCTCCTAAAACTACACCAACTCCAACTCCCAGTTACCATCTACTAAAACTACACCCACTAAAACTCCCAGCCACCATCTACTAAAACTACACCCACTCCAACTCCCAGCTACCATCTACTAAAACTACACCCACTCCAACTCCCAGCTACCATCTACTAAAACTACACCCACTCCAACTCCCAGCTACCATCTACTAAAACTACACCCACTCCAACTCCCAGCTACCATCTACTAAAACTACACCCACTCCAACTCCCAGCTACCATCTACTAAAATTACACCCACTCCAACTCCCAGCTACCGTCTACTAAAACTACACCCACTCCAACTCCCAGCTACCATCTACTAAAACTACACCCACTCCAACTCACAGTTAGCATCTACTAAAACTACACCCACTCCAACTCCCAGCTACCATCTACTAAAACTACACCCACTCCAACTCCTAACTACCTCCTAAAACTACACCCACTCCAACTCCCATCTACCATCTACTAAAACTACACCCACTCCAACTCCTAGCTATCTCCTAAAACTACACCCACTCAAACTCCTAGTTACCATCTACTAAAACAACACCCACTCCAACTCCAAGCTATCTCCTAAAACTACACCCACTCCAACTCCTAGTTACCATCTACTAAAACTACACCCACTCCAACTCCCAGCTAACATCTACTAAAACTACACCCACTCCAACTCCCAGCTACCATCTACTAAAACTACACCCACTCCAACTCCCAGCTACCATCTACTAAAACTACACCCACTCCAACTCCCAGCTACCATCTACTAAAACTACACCCACTCCAACTCCCAGCTACCATCTACTAAAACTACACCCACTCCTACTCCCAGCTACCATCTACTAAAACTACACCCACTCCAACTCCCAGCTACCATCTACTAAAACTACACCCACTCCAACTCCCAGCTAGCATCTACTAAAACTACACCCACTCCAACTCCCAGCTACCATCTACTAAAACTACACCCACTCCAACTCCTAGCTACCTCCTAAAACTACACCCACTCCAACTCCCAGCTACCATCTACTAAAACTACACCCACTCCAACTCCTAGCTACCTCCTAAAACTACACCCACTCCAACTCCTAGTTACCATCTACTAAAACAACACCCACTCCAACTCCCAGTTAGCATCTACTAAAACTACACCCACTCCAACTCCCAGCTACCATCTACTAAAACTACACCCACTCCAACTCCTAGCTATCTCCTAAAACTACACCCACTCCAACTCCTAGTTACCATCTACTAAAACAACACCCACTCCAACTCCTAGCTACTTCCTAAAACTACACCCACTCCAACTCCCAGCTACCATCTACTAAAACAACACCCACTCCAACTCCTAACTACCTCCTAAAACTACACCCACTCCAACTCCCAGCTACCATCTACTAAAACTACACCCACTCCAACTCCCAGTTAGCATCTTCTAAAACTACACCCACTCCAACTCCCAGCTACCATCTACTAAAACTACACCCACTCCAACTCCTAGCTATCTCCTAAAACTACACCAACTCCAACTCCCAGTTACCATCTACTAAAACTACACCCACTAAAACTCCCAGCCACCATCTACTAAAACTACACCCACTCCAACTCCCAGCTACCATCTACTAAAACTACACCCACTCCAACTCCCAGCTACCATCTACTAAAACTACACCCACTCCAACTCCCAGCTACCATCTACTAAAACTACACCCACTCCAACTCCCAGCTACCATCTACTAAAACTACACCCACTCCAACTCCCAGCTACCATCTACTAAAATTTCACCCACTCCAACTCCCAGCTACCGTCTACTAAAACTACACCCACTCCAACTCCCAGCTACCATCTACTAAAACTACACCCACTCCAACTCACAGTTAGCATCTACTAAAACTACACCCACTCCAACTCCCAGCTACCATCTACTAAAACTACACCCACTCCAACTCCTAGCTACCTCCTAAAACTACACCCACTCCAACTCCCAGCTACCATCTACTAAAACTACACCCACTCCAACTCCTAGCTATCTCCTAAAACTACACCCACTCCAACTCCTAGCTACCATCTACTAAAACAACACCCACTCCAACTCCAAGCTATCTCCTAAAACTACACCCACTCCAACTCCCAGTTACCATCTACTAAAACTACACCCACTACAACTCCCAGCTACCATCTACTAAAACTACACCCACTCCAACTCCCAGCTACCATCTACTAAAACTACACCCACTCCAACTCCCAGCTACCATCTACTAAAACTACACCCACTCCAACTCCCAGCTACCATCTACTAAAACTACACCCACTCCAACTCCCAGCTACCATCTACTAAAACTACACCCACTCCAACTATTAGCTACCTCCTAAAACTACACCCACTCCAACTCCTAGTTACCATCTACTAAAACAACACCCACTCCAACTCCTAGCTATCTCCTAAAACTACACCCACTCCAACTCCCAGCTACCATCTACTAAAACTACACCCACTCCAACTCCTAGCTACCTCCTAAAACTACACCCACTCCAACTCCCAGCTACCATCTACTAAAACAACACCCACTCCAACTCCTAGCTATCTCCTAAAACTACACCCACTCCAACTCCCAGCTACCATCTACTAAAATTACACCCACTCCAACTCCTAGCTACCATCTACTAAAACTACACCCACTCCAACTCCTAGCTACCTCCTAAAACTACACCCACTCCAACTCCTAGCTATCTCTTCTAAAACTACACCCACTCCAACTCCTAGCTACCATCTACTAAAACTACACCCACTCCAACTCCTAGCTACTTCCTAAAACTACACCTACTCCAACTCCCAGCTACCATCTACTAAAACAACACCCACTCCAACTCCTAGCTACCTCCTAAAACTACACCCACTCCAACTCCCAGCTACCATCTACTAAAACTACACCCACTCCAACTCCCAGTTAGCATCTACTAAAACTACACCCACTCCAACTCCCAGCTACCATCTACTAAAACTACACCCACTCCAACTCCCAGCTACCATCTACTAAAACTACACCCACTCCAACTCACAGTTAGCATCTACTAAAACTACACCCACTCCAACTCCCAGCTACCATCTACTAAAACTACACCCACTCCAACTCCTAGCTACCTCCTAAAACTACACCCACTCCAACTCCCAGCTACCATCTACTAAAACTACACCCACTCCAACTCCTAGCTATCTCCTAAAACTACACCCACTCCAACTCCTAGTTACCATCTACTAAAACAACACCCACTCCAACTCCTAGCTATCTCCTAAAACTACACCCACTCCAACTCCCAGTTACCATCTACTAAAACTACACCCACTACAACTCCCAGCTACCATCTACTAAAACTACACCCACTCCAACTCCCAGCTACCATCTACTAAAACTACACCCACTCCAACTCCCAGCTACCATCTACTAAAACTACACCCACTACAACTCCCAGCTACCATCTACTAAAACTTCACCCACTCCAACTCCTAGCTACCTCCTAAAACTACACCCACTCCAACTCCCAGCTACCATCTACTAAAACAACACCCACTCCAACTCCTAGCTATCTACTAAAACTACACCCACTCCAACTCCCAGTTACCATCTACTAAAACTACACCCACTCCAACTCCCAGCTACCATCTACTAAAACTACACCCACTCCAACTCCTAGCTACTTCCTAAAACTACACCCACTTCAACTCCCAGCTACCATCTACTAAAACTACACCAACTCCAACTCCTACCAACCTCCTAAACTACACCCACTCCTACTCCCAGCTACCATCTACTAAAACTACACCCACTCCAACTCCCAGTTAGCATCTACTAAAACTACACCCACTCCAACTCCCAGCTACCATCTACTAAAACTACACCCACTCCAACTCCTAGCTACCTCCTAAAACTACACCCACTCCAACTCCTAGTTACCATCTACTAAAACAACACCCACTCCAACTCCTAGCTATCTCCTAAAACTACACCCACTCCAACTCCCAGCTACCATCTACTAAAACTACACCCACTCCAACTATTAGCTACCTCCTAAAACTACACCCACTCCAACTCCTAGTTACCATCTACTAAAACTACACCCACTCCAACTCCCAGTTAGCATCTACTAAAACTACACCCACTCCAACTCCCAGCTACCATCTACTAAAACTACACCCACTCCAACTCCTAGCTATCTCCTAAAACTACACCCACTCCAACTCCCAGCTACCATCTACTAAAACTACACCCACTCCAACTCCCAGCTACCATCTACTAAAACTACACCCACTCCAACTCCCAGCTACCATCTACTAAAACTACACCCACTCCAACTCCCAGCTACCATCTACTAAAACTACACCCACTCCAACTCCCAGCTACCATCTACTAAAACTACACCCACTCCAACTCCCAGCTACCATCTACTAAAACTACACCCGCTCCAACTCCCAGCTACCATCTACTAAAATTTCACCCACTCCAACTCCCAGCTACCATCTACTAAAACTACACCCACTCCAACTCCCAGCTACCATCTACTAAAACTACACCCACTCCAACTCACAGTTAGCATCTACTAAAACTACACCCACTCCAACTCCCAGCTACCATCTACTAAAACTACACCCACTCCAACTCCTAGCTACCTCCTAAAACTACACCCACTCCAACTCCCAGCTACCATCTACTAAAACTACACCCACTCCAACTCCTAGCTACCTCCTAAAACTACACCCACTCCAACTCCTAGTTACCATCTACTAAAACAACACCCACTCCAACTCCTAGCTATCTCCTAAAACTACACCCACTCCAACTCCTAGCTACCATCTACTAAAACTACACCCACTCCAACTCCCAGCTACCATCTACTAAAACTACACCCACTCCAACTCCCAGCTACCATCTACTAAAACTACACCCACTCCAACTCCCAGCTACCATCTACTAAAACTACACCCACTCCAACTCCCAGCTACCATCTACTAAAACTACACCCACTCCAACTCCCAGCTACCATCTACTAAAACTACACCCACTCCAACTATTAGCTACCTCCTAAAACTACACCCACTCCAACTCCTAGTTACCATCTACTAAAACTACACCCACTCCAACTCCTAGCTATCTCCTAAAACTACACCCACTCCAACTCCCAGTTACCATCTACTAAAACTACAGCCACTCCAACTCCTAGCTATCTCATAAAACTACACCCACTCCAACTCCCAGCTACCATCTACTAAAACTACACCCACTCCAACTATTAGCTACCTCCTAAAACTACACCCACTCCAACTCCCAGTTACCATCTACTAAAACTACACCCACTCCAACTCCTAGCTACCGTCTACTAAAACTACACCCACTCCAACTCCTAGCTACCTCCTAAAACTACACCCACTCCAACTCCTAGCTATCTCTTCTAAAACTACACCCACTCCAACTCCTAGTTACCATCTACTAAAACAACACCCACTCCAACTCCTAGCTACTTCCTAAAACTACACCCACTCCAACTCCCAGCTACCATCTACTAAAACTACACCCACTCCAACTCCTAGCTACCTCCTAAAACTACACCCACTCCAACTCCCAGTTACCATCTACTAAAACTACACCCACTCCAACTCCCAGTTACCATCTACTAAAACTACACCCACTCCAACTCCCAGCTACCATCTACTAAAACTACACCCACTCCAACTCCTAGCTATCTCCTAAAACTACACCAACTCCAACTCCCAGTTACCATCTACTAAAACTACACCCACTACAACTCCCAGCTACCATCTACTAAAACTACACCCACTCCAACTCCCAGCTACCATCTACTAAAACTACACCCACTCTAACTCCCAGCTACCATCTACTAAAACTACACCCACTCCAACTCCCAGCTACCATCTACTAAAACTACACCCACTCCAACTCCCAGCTACCATCTACTAAAACTACACCCACTCCAACTCCCAGCTACCATCTACTAAAATTACACCCACTCCAACTCCCAGCTACCATCTACTAAAACTACACCCACTCCAACTCCCAGCTACCATCTACTAAAACTACACCCACTCCAACTCCCAGCTACCATCTACTAAAACTACACCCACTCCAACTCCCAGCTACCATCTACTAAAACTACACCCACTCCAACTCCTAGCTACCTCCTAAAACTACACCCACTCCAACTCCCAGCTACCATCTACTAAAACTACACCCACTCCAACTCCTAGCTATCTCCTAAAACTACACCCACTCCAACTCCCAGCTACCATCTACTAAAACTACACCCACTCCAACTCCCAGCTATCTCCTAAAACTACACCCACTCCAACTCCCAGCTACCATCTACTAAAACTACACCCACTCCAACTCCCAGCTACCATCTACTAAAACTACACCAACTCCAACTATTAGCTACCTCCTAAAACTACACCAACTCCAACTCCTAGTTACCATCTACTAAAACTACACCCACTCCAACTCCTAGCTACCATCTACTAAAACTACACCCACTCCAACTCCCAGCTACCATCTACTAGAACTACACCCACTCCAACTCCCAGCTACCATCTACTAAAACTACACCCACTCCAACTCCCAGTTACCATCTACTAAAACTACACCCACTCCAACTCCCAGCTACCATCTACTAAAACTACACCCACTCCAACTCCTAGCTACCTCTACTAAAACTACACCCACTCCAACTCCCAGCTACCATCTACTAAAACTACACCCACTCCAACTCCTAGCTATCTCCTAAAACTACACCCACTCCAACTCCCAGCTACCATCTACTAAAACTACACCCACTCCAACTCCAAGCTACCATCTACTAAAATTACACCCACTCCAACTCCCAGCTACCGTCTACTAAAACTACACCCACTCCAATTATTAGCTACCTCCTAAAACTACACCCACTCCAACTCCCAGCTACCATCTACTAAAACTACACCCACTCCAACTCCCAGCTACCATCTACTAAAACTACACCCACTCCAACTCCCAGCTACCATCTACTAAAACTACACCCACTCCAACTCCTAGCTACCTCCTAAAACTACACCCACTCCAACTCCCAGCTACCATCTACTAAAACTACACCAACTCCAACTCCGAGCTACCATCTACTAAAACTACACCCACTCCAACTCCCAGCTACCATCTACTAAAACTACACCCACTCCAACTCCTAGCTACCTCCTAAAAACTACACCCACTCCAACTCCCAGCTACCATCTACTAAAACTACACCCACTCCAACTCATAGCTATCTCCTAAAACTACACCCACTCCAACTCATAGCTACCATCTACTAAAACTACACCCACTCCAACTCATAGCTATCTCCTAAAACTACACCCACTCCAACTCCCAGTTACCATCTACTAAAACTACACCCACTCCAACTCCCAGCTACCATCTACTAAAACTACACCCACTCCAACTCCCAGCTACCATCTACTAAAACTACACCCACTCCAACTCCTAGCTACCATCTACTAAAACTACACCCACTCCAACTCCCAGCTACCATCTACTAAAACTACACCCACTCCAACTCCCAGCTACCATCTACTAAAACTACACCCACTCCAACTCCCAGCTACCATCTACTAAAACTACACCCACTCCAACTCCTAGCTACCTCCTAAAACTACACCCACTCCAACTCCCAGCTACCATCTACTAAAACTACACCCACTCCAACTCACAGTAGCATCTACTAAAACTACACCCACTCCAACTCCCAGCTACCATCTACTAAAACTACACCCACTCCAACTCCTAGCTACCTCCTAAAACTACACCCACTCCAACTCCCAGCTACCATCTACTAAAACTACACCCACTCCAACTAGTCATCTACTAAAACTACACCCACTCCAACTCCAAGCTACCTCCTAAAACTACACCAACTCCAACTCCTAGTTACCATCTACTAAAACTACACCCACTCCAACTCCCAGCTACCATCTACTAAAACTACACCCACTCCAACTCCCAGCTACCATCTACTAAAACTACACCCACTCCAACTCCCAGCTACCATCTACTAAAACTACACCCACTCCAACTCCCAGCTACCATCTACTAAAACTACACCCACTCCAACTCCCAGCTACCATCTACTAAAACTACACCCACTCCAACTCCTAGCTACCTCCTAAAACTACACCCACTTCAACTCCCAGCTACCATCTACTAAAACTACACCCACTCCAACTCCTAGCTATCTCCTAAAACTACACCCACTCCAACTCCCAGCTACCATCTACTAAAACTACACCCACTCCAACTCCTAGCTACCTCCTAAAAACTACACCCACTCCAACTCCCAGCTACCATCTACTAAAACAACAGCCACTCTAACTCCTAGCTATCTCCTAAAACTACACACCACTCCAACTCCCAGCTACCATCTACTAAAACTACACCCACTCCAACTCCCAGCTACCATCTACTAAAACTACACCCACTCCAACTCCTAGCTACCTCCTAAAACTACACCCACTCCAACTCCTAGCTACCTCCTAAAACTACACCCACTCCAACTCCCAGTTACCATCTACTAAAACAACACCCACTCCAACTCCTAGCTACCTCCTAAAACTACACCCACTCCAACTCCCAGCTACCATCTACTAAAACAACACCCACTCCAACTCCTAGCTATCTCCTAAAACTACACCCACTCCAACTCCCAGCTACCATCTACTAAAACTACACCCACTCCAACTCCCAGTTAGCATCTACTAAAACTACACCCACTCCAACTCCCAGCTACCATCTACTAAAACTACACCCACTCCAACTCCTAGCTATCTCCTAAAACTACACCCACTCCAACTCCCAGTTACCATCTACTAAAACTACACCCACTACAACTCCCAGCCACCATCTACTAAAACTACACCCACTCCAACTCCCAGCTACCATCTACTAAAACTACACCCACTCCAACTCCCAGCTACCATCTACTAAAACTACACCCACTCCAACTCCCAGCTACCATCTACTAAAACTACACCCACTCCAACTCCCAGCTACCATCTACTAAAACTACACCCACTCCAACTCCCAGCTACCATCTACTAAAACTACACCCACTCCAACTCCCAGCTACCATCTACTAAAACTACACCCACTCCAACTCCCAGCTACCATCTACTAAAACTACACCCACTCCAAATCCCAGCTACCATCTACTAAAACTACACCCACTCCAACTCCAAGCTACCATCCACTAAAATTCACCCACTCCAACTCTAAGCTACCTCCTAAAACTACACCCACTCCAACTCCCAGCTACCATCTACTAAAACTACACCCACTCCAACTCCTAGCTATCTCCTAAAACTACACCCACTCCAACTCCCAGTTACCATCTACTAAAACAACACCCACTCCAACTCCTAGCTATCTCCTAAAACTACACCCACTCCAACTCCCAGCTACCATCTACTAAAACTACACCCACTCCAACTCCCAGCTACCATCTACTAAAACTACACCCACTCCAACTCCTAGCTACCTCCTAAAACTACACCCACTCCAACTCCCAGCTACCATCTACTAAAACTACACCCACTCCAACTCCCAGCTACCATCTACTAAAACTACACCCACTCCAACTCCCAGCTACCATCTACTAAAACTACACCCACTCCAACTCCCAGCTACCATCTACTAAAACTACACCCACTCCAACTCCCAGTTACCATCTACTAAAACTACACCCACTCCAACTCCCAGCTACCATCTACTAAAACTACACCCACTCCAACTCCTAGCTACCTCCTAAAACTACACCCACTCCAACTCCCAGCTACCATCTACTAAAACTACACCCACTCCAACTCCTAGCTATCTCCTAAAACTACACCCACTCCAACTCCTAGTTACCATCTACTAAAACAACACCCACTCCAACTCCAAGCTACCATCTACTAAAATTACACCCACTCCAACTCCCAGCTACCGTCTACTAAAACTACACCCACTCCAAATCCCAGCTACCATCTACTAAAACTACACCCACTCCAACTCCCAGCTACCATCTACTAAAACTACACCCACTCCAACTCCCAGCTACCATCTACTAAAACTACACCCACTCCAACTCCCAGCTACCATCTACTAAAACTACACCCACTCCAACTCCTAGCTACCTCCTAAAACTACACCCACTCCAACTCCCAGCTACCATCTACTAAAACTACACCCACTCCAACTCCCAGCTACCATCTACTAAAACTACACCCACTCCAACTCCCAGCTACCATCTACTAAAACTACACCCACTCCAACTCCTAACTACCTCCTAAAACTACACCCACTCCAACTCCCAGCTACCATCTACTAAAACTACACCCACTCCAACTCCTAGCTATCTCCTAAAACTACACCCACTCCAACTCCCAGCTACCATCTACTAAAACTACACCCACTCCAACTCCTAACTACCTCCTAAAACTACACCCACTCCAACTCCCAGCTACCATCTCCTAAAACTACACCCACTCCAACTCCCAGCTAACATCTACTAAAACTACACCCACTCCAACTCCCAGCTACCATCTACTAAAACTACACCCACTCCAACTCCTAGCTACCATCTACTAAAACTACACCCACTCCAACTCCCAGCTACCATCTACTAAAACTACACCCACTCCAACTCCCAGCTACCATCTACTAAAACTACACCCACTCCAACTCCCAGCTACCATCTACTAAAACTACACCCACTCCAACTCCTAGCTACCTCCTAAAACTACACCCACTCCAACTCCCAGCTACCATCTACTAAAACTACACCCACTCCAACTCCCAGCTACCATCTACTAAAACTACACCCACTCCAACTCCCAGCTACCATCTACTAAAACTACACCCACTCCAACTCCTAGCTACCTCCTAAAACTACACCCACTCCAACTCCCAGCTACCATCTACTAAAACTACACCCACTCCAACTCCTAGCTACCTCCTAAAACTACACCCACTCCAACTCCCAGCTACCATCTACTAAAACTACACCCACTCCAACTCCTAGCTATCTCCTAAAACTACACCCACTCCAACTCCCAGCTACCATCTACTAAAACTACACCCACTCCAACTCCCAGCTACCATCTACTAAAACTACACCCACTCCAACTCCCAGCTACCATCTACTAAAACTACACCCACTCCAACTCCCAGCTACCATCTACTAAAACTACACCCACTCCAACTCCCAGCTACCATCTACTAAAACTACACCCACTCCAACTCCTAGCTATCTCCTAAAACTACACCCACTCCAACTCCCAGTTACCATCTACTAAAACTACACCCACTCCAACTCCTAGCTATCTCCTAAAACTACACCCACTCCAACTCCCAGCTACCATCTACTAAAACTACACCCACTCCAACTCCCAGCTACCATCTACTAAAACTACACCCACTCCAACTCCTAGCTACCTCCTAAAACTACACCCACTCCAACTCCCAGTTACCATCTACTAAAACTACACCCACTCCAACTCCCAGCTACCATCTACTAAAACTACACCCACTCCAACTCCCAGCTACCATCTACTAAAACTACACCCACTCCAACTCCCAGCTACCATCTACTAAAACTACACCCACTCCAACTCCCAGTTAGCATCTACTAAAACTACACCCACTCCAACTCCCAGCTACCATCTACTAAAACTACACCCACTCCAACTCCTAGCTACCTCCTAAAACTACACCCACTCCAACTCCCAGCTACCATCTACTAAAACTACACCCACTCCAACTCCTAGCTATCTCCTAAAACTACACCCACTCCAACTCCCAGTTACCATCTACTAAAACTACACCCACTCCAACTCCCAGCTACCATCTACTAAAACTACACCCACTCCAACTCCCAGCTACCATCTACTAAAACTACACCCACTCCAACTCCCAGCTACCTTCTACTAAAACTACACCCACTCCAACTCCCAGCTACCATCTACTAAAACTACACCCACTCCAACTCCCAGCTACCATCTACTAAAACTACACCCACTCCAACTCCCAGCTACCATCTACTAAAACTACACCCACTCCAACTCCTAGCTACCTCCTAAAACTACACCCACTCCAACTCCCAGCTACCATCTACTAAAACTACACCCACTCCAACTCCCAGCTACCATCTACTAAAACTACACCCACTCCAACTCCCAGCTACCATCTACTAAAACTACACCCACTCCAACTCCTAACTACCTCCTAAAACTACACCCACTCCAACTCCCAGCTACCATCTACTAAAACTACACCCACTCCAACTCCTAGCTATCTCCTAAAACTACACCCACTCCAACTCAAAGCTACCATCTACTAAAACTACAGCCACTCCAACTCCTAGCTATCTCCTAAAACTACACCCACTCCAACTCCCAGCTACCATCTACTAAAACTACACCCACTACAACTCCCAGCCACCATCTACTAAAACTACACCCACTCCAACTCCCAGCTACCATCTACTAAAACTACACCCACTCCAACTCCCAGCTACCATCTACTAAAACTACACCCACTCCAACTCCCAGCTACCATCTACTAAAACTACACCCACTCCAACTCCCAGCTACCATCTACTAAAACTACACCCACTCCAACTCCCTTAGCTATCTCCTAAAACTACACCCACCAACTCCCAGCTACCATCTACTAAAACTACACCCACTCCAACTCCTAGCTATCTCCTAAAACTACACCCACTCCAACTCCCAGCTACCATCTACTAAAACTACACCCACTCCAACTATTAGCTACCTCCTAAAACTACACCCACTCCAACTCCCAGCTACCATCTACTAAAACTACACCCACTCCAACTCCTAGCTATCTCCTAAAACTACACCCACTCCAACTCCCAGTTACCATCTACTAAAACTACACCCACTCCAACTCCCAGCTACCATCTACTAAAACTACACCCACTCCAACTCCTAGCTACCTCCTAAAACTACACCCACTCCAACTCCCAGCTACCATCTACTAAAACTACACCCACTCCAACTCCTAGCTATCTCCTAAAACTACACCCACTCCAACTCCCAGCTACCATCTACTAAAACTACATCCACTCCAATTCCTAGCTATCTCCTAAAACTACACCCACTCCAACTCCCAGCTACCATCTACTAAAACAACACCCACTCCAACTCCTAGCTATCTCCTAAAACTACACCCACTCCAACTCCCAGCTACCATCTACTAAAACTACACCCACTCCAACTCCTAGCTACCTCCTAAAACTACACCCACTCCAACTCCCAGCTACCATCTACTAAAACTACACCCACTCCAACTCCCAGCTACCATCTACTAAAACTACACCCACTCCAACTCCCAGCTACCATCTACTAAAACTACACCCACTCCAACTCCCAGCTACCATCTACTAAAACTACACCCACTCCAACTCCCAGCTACCATCTACTAAAACTACACCCACTCCAACTCCCAGCTACCATCTACTAAAACTACACCCACTCCAACTCCCAGCTACCTCCTAAAACTACACCCACTCCAACTCCCAGCTACCATCTACTAAAACTACACCCACTCCAACTCCCAGCTACCATCTACTAAAACTACACCCACTCCAACTCCCAGCTACCATCTACTAAAACTACACCCACTCCAACTCCCAGCTACCATCTACTAAAACTACACCCACTCCAACTCCCAGCTACCATCTACTAAAACTACACCCACTCCAACTCCCAGCTACCATCTACTAAAACTACACCCACTCCAACTCCCAGCTACCATCTACTAAAACTACACCCACTCCAACTCCTAGCTACCTCCTAAAACTACACCCACTCCAACTCCCAGCTACCATCTACTAAAACAACACCCACTCCAACTCCTAGCTATCTCCTAAAACTACACCCACTCCAACTCCCAGCTACCATCTACTAAAACTACACCCACTCCAACTCCTAACTATCTCCTAAAACTACACCCACTCCAACTCCCAGCTACCATCTACTAAAACTACACCCACTCCAACTCCTAGCTATCTCCTAAAACTACACCCACTCCAACTCCCAGCTACCATCTACTAAAACTACACCCACTCCAACTATTAGCTACCTCATAAAACTACACCAACTCCTACTCCTAGTTACCATCTACTAAAACCACACCCACTCCAACTCCTAGCTATCTCCTAAAACTACACCCACTCCAACTCCCAGTTACCATCTACTAAAACTACACCCACTCCAACTCCCAGCTACCATCTACTAAAACTACACCCACTCCAACTCC
Organism: Bulinus truncatus; assembly: GCA_021962125.1. NCBI lineage: Eukaryota > Metazoa > Mollusca > Gastropoda > Planorbidae > Bulinus > Bulinus truncatus. Next base: position 586,675 of record JAGDYQ010000028.1, on the reverse strand, counting down.
TAGCTACCTCCTAAAACTACACCCACTCCAACTCCCAGCTACCATCTACTAAAACTACACCCACTCCAACTCCTAGCTACCATCTCCTAAAACTACACCCACTCCAACTCCCAGCTACCATCTACTAAAACTACACCCACTCCAACTCCTAACTATCTCCTAAAACTACACCCACTCCAACTCCCAGCTACCATCTACTAAAACAACACCCACTCCAACTCCTAGCTATCTCCTAAAACTACACCCACTCCAACTCCCAGCTACCATCTACTAAAACTACACCCACTCCAACTATTAGCTACCTCCTAAAACTACATCCACTCCAACTCCTAGTTACCATCTACTAAAACAACACCCACTCCAACTCCTAGCTATCTCCTAAAACTACACCCACTCCAACTCCAAGTTACCATCTACTAAAACTACACCCACTCCAACTCCCAGCTACCATCTACTAAAACTACACCCACTCCAACTCCTAGCTACCTCCTAAAACTACACCCACTCCAACTCCCAGTTACCATCTACTAAAACAACACCCACTCCAACTCATAGCTATCTCCTAAAACTACACCCACTCCAACTCCCAGCTACCATCTACTAAAACAACAGCCACTCCAACTCCTAGCTATCTCCTAAAACTACACCCACTCCAACTCCCAGCTACCATCTACTAAAACTACACCAACTCCAACTATTAGCTACCTCATAAAACTACACCCACTCCAACTCCCAGCTACCATCTACTAAAACTACACCCACTACAACTCCCAGCCACCATCTACTAAAACTACACCCACTCCAACTCCCAGCCACCATCTACTAAAACTACACCCACTCCAACTCCCAGCTACCATCTACTAAAACTACACCCACTCCAACTCCCAGCTACCATCTACTAAAACTACACCCACTCCAACTCCCAGCTACCATCTACTAAAACTACACCCACTCCAACTCCCAGCTACCATCTCCTAAAACTACACCCACTCCAACTCCCAGCTACCATCTACTAAAACTACACCCACTCCAACTCCCAGCTACCATCTACTAAAACTACACCCACTCCAACTCCCAGCTACCATCTACTAAAACTACACCCACTCCAACTCCCAGCTACCATCTACTAAAACTACACCCACTCCAACTCCCAGCTACCATCTACTAAAACTACACCCACTCCAACTCCTAGCTATCTCCTAAAACTACACCCACTCCAACTCCCAGTTACCATCTACTAAAACTACACCCACTCCAACTCCCAGCTACCATCTACTAAAACTACACCCACTCCAACTCCTAGCTACCTCCTAAAACTACACCCACTCCAACTCCCAGCTACCATCTACTAAAACTACACCCACTCCAACTCCCAGCTACCATCTACTAAAACTACACCCACTCCAACTCCCAGCTACCATCTACTAAAACTACACCCACTCCAACTCCTAGCTACCTCCTAAAACTACACCCACTCCAACTCCCAGCTACCATCTACTAAAACTACACCCACTCCAACTCCCAGCTACCATCTACTAAAACTACACCCACTCCAACTCCCAGCTACCATCTACTAAAACAACACCCACTCCAACTCCCAGCTACCATCTACTAAAACTACACCCACTCCAACTCCCAGCTACCATCTACTAAAACTACACCCACTCCAACTCCTAGCTACCATCTACTAAAACTACACCCACTCCAACTCCCAGCTACCATCTACTAAAACTACACCCACTCCAACTCCCAGCTACCATCTACTAAAACTACACCCACTCCAACTCCCAGCTACCATCTACTAAAACTACACCCACTCCAACTCCCAGCTACCATCTACTAAAACTACACCCACTCCAACTCCCAGCTACCATCTACTAAAACTACACCCACTCCAACTCCCAGCTACCATCTACTAAAACTACACCCACTCCAACTCCTAGCTACCTCCTAAAACTACACCCACTCCAACTCCCAGTTACCATCTACTAAAACTACACCCACTCCAACTCCTAGCTATCTCCTAAAACTACACCCACTCCAACTCCCAGCTACCATCTACTAAAACTACACCCACTCCAACTCCCAGCTACCATCTACTAAAACTACACCCACTCCAACTCCCAGCTACCATCTACTAAAACTACACCCACTCCAACTCCCAGCTACCATCTACTAAAACTACACCCACTCCAACTCCCAGCTACCATCTACTAAAACTACACCCACTCCAACTCCCAGCTACCATCTACTAAAACTACACCCACTCCAACTCCCAGCTACCATCTACTAAAACTACACCCACTCCAACTCCCAGCTACCATCTACTAAAACTACACCCACTCCAACTCCCAGCTACCATCTACTAAAACTACAACCACTCCAACTCCAAGTTACCATCTCCTAAAACTACACCCACTCCAACTCCCAGCTACCATCTACTAAAACTACACCCACTCCAACTCCTAGCTACCATCTACTAAAACTACACCCACTCCAACTCCCAGCTACCATCTACTAAAACTACACCCACTCCAACTCCCAGCTACCATCTACTAAAACTACACCCACTCCAACTCCCAGCTACCATCTACTAAAACTACACCCACTCCAACTCCCAGCTACCATCTACTAAAACTACACCCACTCCAACTCCCAGCTACCATCTACTAAAACTACACCCACTCCAACTCCCAGCTACCATCTACTAAAACTACACCCACTCCAACTCCCAGCTACCATCCACTAAAACTACACCCACTCCAACTCTAAGCTACCTCCTAAAACTACACCCACTCCAACTCCCAGCTACCATCTACTAAAACTACACCCACTCCAACTCCTAACTATCTCCTAAAACTACACCCACTCCAACTCCCAGCTACCATCTACTAAAACAACACCCACTCCAACTCCTAGCTATCTCCTAAAACTACACCCACTCCAACTCCCAGCTACCATCTACTAAAACTACACCCACTCCAACTCCTAACTATCTCCTAAAACTACACCCACTCCAACTCCCAGCTACCATCTACTAAAACTACACCCACTCCAACTCCTAGCTATCTCCTAAAACTACACCCACTCCAACTCCCAGCTACCATCTACTAAAACTACACCCACTCCAACTCCCAGCTACCATCTACTAAAACTACACCCACTCCAACTCCCAGCTACCATCTACTAAAACTACACCCACTCCAACTCCCAGCTACCATCTACTAAAACTACACCCACTCCAACTCCCAGCTACCATCTACTAAAACTACACCCACTCCAACTCCCAGCTACCATCTACTAAAACTACACCCACTCCAACTCCTAGCTACCTCCTAAAACTACACCCACTCCAACTCCCAGCTACCATCTACTAAAACAACACCCACTCCAACTCCTAGCTATCTCCTAAAACTACACCCACTCCAACTCCCAGCTACCATCTACTAAAACTACACCCACTCCAACTATTAGCTACCTCCTAAAACTACACCCACTCCAACTCCCAGCTACCATCTACTAAAACTACACCCACTCCAACTCCTAGCTATCTCCTAAAACTACACCCACTCCAACTCCCAGTTACCATCTACTAAAACTACACCCACTCCAACTCCCAGCTACCATCTACTAAAACTACACCCACTCCAACTCCTAGCTACCTCCTAAAACTACACCCACTCCAACTCCCAGTTACCATCTACTAAAACAACACCCACTCCAACTCCTAGCTATCTCCTAAAACTACACCCACTCCAACTCCCAGCTACCATCTACTAAAACAACAGCCACTCCAACTCCTAGCTATCTCCTAAAACTACACCCACTCCAACTCCCAGCTACCATCTACTAAAACTACACCCACTCCAACTCCTAGCTATCTACTAAAACTACACCCACTCCAACTCCCAGCTACCATCTACTAAAACTACACCCACTCCAACTCCCAGCTACCATCTACTAAAACTACACCCACTCCAACTCCCAGCTACCATCTACTAAAACTACACCCACTCCAACTCCCAGCGCACCATCTACTAAAACTACACCCACCCAACTCCTAGCTACCACCAAACTACACCTACCAACTCCCAGCTACCATCTACTAAAACAACACCCACTCCAACTCCAGCTACCTCCTAAAACTACACCCACTCCAACTCCCAGCTACCATCTACTAAAACTACACCCACTCCAACTCCTAACTACCTCCTAAAACTACACCCACTCCAACTCCCAGTTACCATCTACTAAAACTACACCTGACTCCAACTCCCCAGTAGCATCTACTAAAACTACACCCACTCCAACTCCCAGCTACCATCTACTAAAACTACACCCACTCCAACTCACCACCATCTACTAAAACTACACCCACTCCAACTCCCAGCTACCATCTACTAAAACAACACCCACTCCAACCTCCAGCTATCTCCTAAAACTACACCCACTCCAACTCCCAGCTACCATCTACTAAAACTACACCCACTCCAACTCCTAGCTACCAGTCTACTAAAACTACACCCACTCCAACTCCCAGCTACCATCTACTAAAACTACACCCACTCCAACTCCCAGCTACCATCTACTAAAACTACACCCACTCCAACTCCCAGCTACCATCTATAAAACTACACCCACTCCAACTCCCAGCTACCATCTACTAAAACTACCCTCCAACTCCCAGCTACCATCTACTAAAACTACACCCACTCCAACTCCCAGTTACCATCTACTAAACTACACCACTCCAACTCCCAGCTACCATCTACTAAAACTACACCCACTCCAACTCCTAGCTACCTCCTAAAACTACACCCACTCCAACTCCCAGCTACCATCTACTAAAACTACACCCACTCCAACTCCCTAGCTACTCCTAAAACTACACCCACCAACTCCTAGCTACCATCTACTAAAACTACACCCACTCCAACTCCCAGCTACCATCTACTAAAACTACACCCACTCCAACTCCCAGCTACCATCTACTAAAACTACACCCACTCCAACTCCCAGCTACCATCTACTAAAACTACACCCACTCCAACTCCCAGCTACCATCTACTAAAACTACACCCACTCCAACTCCCAGCTACCATCTACTAAAACTACACCCACTCCAACTCCTAGCTACCTCCTAAAACTACACCCACTCCAACTCCCAGCTACCATCTACTAAAACTACACCCACTCCAACTCCCAGCTACCATCTACTAAAACTACACCCACTCCAACTCCCAGTTAGCATCTACTAAAACTACACCCACTCCAACTCCCAGCTACCATCTACTAAAACTACACCCACTCCAACTCCTAGCTACCTCCTAAAACTACACCCACTCCAACTCCCAGCTACCATCTACTAAAACTACACCCACTCCAACTCCTAGCTATCTCCTAAAACTACACCCACTCCAACTCCCAGCTACCATCTACTAAAACTACACCCACTCCAACTCCTAGCTATCTCCTAAAACTACACCCACTCCAACTCCCAGCTACCATCTACTAAAACTACACCCACTCCAACTCCCAGCTACCATCTACTAAAACTACACCCACTCCAACTCCCAGCTACCATCTACTAAAACTACACCCACTCCAACTCCCAGCTACCATCTACTAAAACTACACCCACTCCAACTCCCAGCTACCATCTACTAAAACTACACCCACTCCAACTCCCAGCTACCATCTACTAAAACTACACCCACTACAACTCCAAGCTACCATCTACTAAAACTACACCCACTCCAACTCCCAGTTACCATCTACTAAAACTACACCCACTCCAACTCCCAGCTACCATCTACTAAAACTACACCCACTCCAACTCCCAGCTACCATCTACTAAAACTACACCCACTCCAACTATTAGCTACCTCCTAAAACTACACCCACTCCAACTCCTAGTTACCATCTACTAAAACAACACCCACTCCAACTCCTAGCTATCTCCTAAAACTACACCCACTCCAACTCCAAGTTACCATCTACTAAAACTACACCCACTCCAACTCCCAGCTACCATCTACTAAAACTACACCCACTCCAACTCCTAGCTACCTCCTAAAACTACACCCACTCCAACTCCCAGTTACCATCTACTAAAACTACACCCACTCCAACTCATAGCTATCTCCTAAAACTACACCCACTCCAACTCCCAGCTACCATCTACTAAAACTACACCCACTCCAACTCCTAGCTACCTCCTAAAACTACACCCACTCCAACTCCCAGCTACCATCTACTAAAACTACACCCACTCCAACTCCTAGCTATCTCCTAAAACTACACCCACTCCAACTCCCAGTTACCATCTACTAAAACTACACCCACTACAACTCCCAGCCACCATCTACTAAAACTACACCCACTCCAACTCCCAGCTACCATCTACTAAAACTACACCCACTCCAACTCCCAGCTACCATCTACTAAAACTACACCCACTCCAACTCCCAGCTACCATCTACTAAAACTACACCCACTCCAACTCCCAGCTACCATCTACTAAAACTACACCCACTCCAACTCCTAACTACCTCCTAAAACTACACCCACTCCAACTCCCAGCTACCATCTACTAAAACTACACCCACTCCAACTCCTAGCTACCTCCTAAAACTACACCCACTCCAACTCCCAGCTACCATCTACTAAAACTACACCCACTCCAACTCCCAGTTACCATCTACTAAAACTACACCCACTCCAACTCCCAGCTACCATCTACTAAAACTACACCCACTCCAACTCCTAGCTATCTCCTAAAACTACACCCACTCCAACTCCCAGTTACCATCTACTAAAACTACACCCACTACAACTCCCAGCCACCATCTACTAAAACTACACCCACTCCAACTCCCAGCTACCATCTACTAAAACTACACCCACTCCAACTCCCAGCTACCATCTACTAAAACTACACCCACTCCAACTCCCAGCTACCATCTACTAAAACTACACCCACTCCAACTCCTAGCTACCTCCTAAAACTACACCCACTCCAACTCCCAGCTACCATCTACTAAAACTACACCCACTCCAACTCCCAGTAGCATCTACTAAAACTACACCCACTCCAACTCCCAGCTACCATCTACTAAAACTACACCCACTCCAACTCCTAGCTACCTCCTAAAACTACACCCACTCCAACTCCCAGCTACCATCTACTAAAACTACATCCACTCCAATTCCTAGCTATCTCCTAAAACTACACCCACTCCAACTCCCAGTTACCATCTACTAAAACAACACCCACTCCAACTCCTAGCTATCTCCTAAAACTACACCCACTCCAACTCCCAGTTACCATCTACTAAAACTACACCCACTCCAACTCCCAGCTACCATCTACTAAAACTACACCCACTCCAACTCCCAGCTACCATCTACTAAAACTACACCCACTCCAACTCCCAGCTACCATCTACTAAAACTACACCCACTCCAACTCCCAGCTACCATCTACTAAAACTACACCCACTCCAACTCCCAGCTACCATCTACTAAAACTACACCCACTCCAACTCCTAGCTACCTCCTAAAACTACACCCACTCCAACTCCCAGTTACCATCTACTAAAACAACACCCACTCCAACTCCTAGCTATCTCCTAAAACTACACCCACTCCAACTCCCAGCTACCATCTACTAAAACTACACCCACTCCAACTCCTAGCTACCTCCTAAAACTACACCCACTCCAACTCCCAGCTACCATCTACTAAAACAACACCCACTCCAACTCCTAGCTATCTCCTAAAACTACACCCACTCCAACTCCCAGTTACCATCTACTAAAACTACACCCACTCCAACTCCTAGCTACCATCTACTAAAACTACACCCACTCCAACTCCTAGCTACCTCCTAAAACTACACCCACTCCAACTCCCAGCTACCATCTACTAAAACTACACCCACTCCAACTCCCAGCTACCATCTACTAAAACTACACCCACTTCAACTCCCAGCTACCATCTACTAAAACTACACCCACTCCAACTCCTAGCTACCTCCTAAAACTACACCCACTCCAACTCCCAGTTACCATCTACTAAAACTACACCCACTCCAACTCCTAGCTATCTCCTAAAACTACACCCACTCCAACTCCCAGTTACCATCTACTAAAACTACACCCACTCCAACTCCCAGCTACCATCTACTAAAACTACACCCACTCCAACTCCTAACTACCTCCTAAAACTACACCCACTCCAACTCCCAGCTATCATCTACTAAAACAACACCCACTCCAACTCCTAAAAACCTCCTAAACTACACCCACTCCAACTCCCAGCTACCATCTACTAAAACTACACCCACTCCAACTCCCAGTTACCATCTACTAAAACTACACCCACTCCAACTCCCAGCTACCATCTACTAAAACTACACCCACTCCAACTCCTAGCTACCTCCTAAAACTACACCCACTCCAACTCCCAGTTACCATCTACTAAAACAACACCCACTCCAACTCCTAGCTATCTCCTAAAACTACACCCACTCCAACTCCCAGTTACCATCTACTAAAACTACACCCACTCCAACTCCCAGCTCCCATCTACTAAAACTACACCCACTCCAACTCCCAGCTACCATCTACTAAAACTACACCCACTCCAACTCCCAGCTACCATCTACTAAAACTACACCCACTCCAACTCCCAGCTACCATCTACTAAAACTACACCCACTCCAACTCCCAGCTACCATCTACTAAAACTACACCCACTCCAACTCCCAAGCTACCATCTACTAAAACTACACCCACTCCAACTATTAGCTACCTCCTAAAACTACACCCACTCCAACTCCTAGTTACCATCTACTAAAACAACACCCACTCCAACTCCTAGCTATCTCCTAAAACTACACCCACTCCAACTCCCAGCTACCATCTACTAAAACTACACCCACTCCAACTCCTAGCTACCACCTAAAACTACACCCACTCCAACTCCCAGCTACCATCTACTAAAACTACACCCACTCCAACTCCTAGCTATCTCCTAAAACTACACCCACTCCAACTCCCAGTTACCATCTACTAAAACTACACCCACTCCAACTCCCAGCTACCATCTACTAAAACTACACCCACTCCAACTCCTAGCTACCTCCTAAAACTACACCCACTCCAACTCCCAGCTACCATCTACTAAAACTACACCCACTCCAACTCCTAGCTACCTCCTAAAACTACACCCACTCCAACTCCCAGCTACCATCTACTAAAACTACACCCACTCCAACTCCCAGTTACCATCTACTAAAACTACACCCACTCCAACTCCTAGCTACCTCCTAAAACTACACCCACTCCAACTCCCAGTTACCATCTACTAAAACTACACCCACTCCAACTCCCAGCTACCATCTACTAAAACTACACCCACTCCAACTCCCAGCTACCATCCACTAAAACTACACCCACTCCAACTCTAAGCTACCTCCTAAAACTACACCCACTCCAACTCCCAGCTACCATCTACTAAAACTACACCCACTCCAACTCCTAGCTACCTCCTAAAACTACACCCACTCCAACTCCCAGCTACCATCTACTAAAACTACACCCACTCCAACTCCTAGCTACCTCCTAAAACTACACCCACTCCAACTCCCAGCTACCATCTACTAAAACTACACCCACTCCAACTCCCAGCTACCATCTACTAAAACTACACCCACTCCAACTCCCAGCTACCATCTACTAAAACTACACCCACTCCAACTCCTAGCTATCTCCTAAAACTACACCCACTCCAACTCCCAGTTACCATCTACTAAAACTACACCCACTCCAACTCCCAGCTACCATCTACTAAAACTACACCCACTCCAACTCCTAGCTACCTCCTAAAACTACACCCACTCCAACTCCCAGTTACCATCTACTAAAACTACACCCACTCCAACTCCTAGCTACGTCCTAAAACTACACCCACTCCAACTCCCAGCTACCATCTACTAAAACTACACCCACTCCAACTCCTAGCTATCTCCTAAAACTACACCCACTCCAACTCCCAGTTACCATCTACTAAAACTACACCCACTCCAACTCCCAGCTACCATCTACTAAAACTACACCCACTCCAACTCCTAGCTACCTCCTAAAACTACACCCACTCCAACTCCTAGCTACCATCTACTAAAACAACACCCACTCCAACTCCTAGCTATCTCCTAAAACTACACCCACTCCAACTCCCAGCTACCATCTACTAAAACTACACCCACTCCAACTCCCAGCTACCATCTACTAAAACTACACCCACTCCAACTCCCAGCTACCATCTACTAAAACTACACCCACTCCAACTCCCAGCTACCATCTACTAAAACTACACCCACTCCAACTCCCAGCTACCATCTACTAAAACTACACCCACTCCAACTCTAAGCTACCTCCTAAAACTACACCCACTCCAACTCCCAGCTACCATCTACTAAAACTACACCCACTCCAACTCCTAGCTATCTCCTAAAACTACACCCACTCCAACTCCCAGCTACCATCTACTAAAACAACACCCACTCCAACTCCTAACTACCTCCTAAAACTACACCCACTCCAACTCCCAGCTACCATCTACTAAAACTACACCCACTCCAACTCCCAGTTAGCATCTACTAAAACTACACCCACTCCAACTCCCAGCTACCATCTACTAAAACTACACCCACTCCAACTCCTAGCTATCTCCTAAAACTACACCCACTCCAACTCCCAGTTACCATCTACTAAAACTACACCCACTCCAACTCCCAGCTACCATCTACTAAAACTACACCCACTCCAACTCCTAGCTACCTCCTAAAACTACACCCACTCCAACTCCCAGTTACCATCTACTAAAACAACACCCACTCCAACTCCTAGCTACCTCCTAAAACTACACCCACTCCAACTCCCAGCTACCATCTACTAAAACAACACCCACTCCAACTCCTAGCTATCTCCTAAAACTACACCCACTCCAACTCCCAGCTACCATCTACTAAAACTACACCCACTCCAACTCCCAGCTACCATCTACTAAAACTACACCCACTCCAACTCCTAGCTACTTCCTAAAACTACACCTACTTCAACTCCCAGCTATCATCTACTAAAACAACACCCACTCCAACTCCTAACAACCTCCTAAACTACACCCACTCCAACTCCCAGCTACCATCTACTAAAACTACACCCACTCCAACTCCCAGCTACCATCTACTAAAACTACACCCACTCCAACTCCCAGCTACCATCTACTAAAACTACACCCACTCCAACTCCTAGCTATCTCCTAAAACTACACCCACTCCAACTCCCAGTTACCATCTACTAAAACAACACCCACTCCAACTCCTAGCTATCTCCTAAAACTACACCCACTCCAACTCCCAGTTACCATCTACTAAAACTACACCCACTACAACTCCCAGCCACCATCTACTAAAACTACACCCACTCCAACTCCCAGCTACCATCTACTAAAACTACACCCACTCCAACTCCCAGCTACCATCTACTAAAACTACACCCACTCCAACTCCCAGCTACCATCTACTAAAACTACACCCACTCCAACTCCCAGCTACCATCTACTAAAACTACACCCACTAAAACTCCAAGCTACCATCTACTAAAACTACACCCACTCCAATTATTAGCTACCTCCTAAAACTACACCCACTCCAACTCCTAGTTACCATCTACTAAAACAACACCCACTCCAACTCCTAGCTATCTCCTAAAACTACACCCACTCCAACTCCCAGCTACCATCTACTAAAACTACACCCACTCCAACTCCTAGCTACCCCTAAAACTACACCCACTCCAACTCCCAGCTACCATCTACTAAAACAACAGCCACTCTAACTCCTAGCTATCTCCTAAAACACACCCACTCCAACTCCCAGTTACCATCTACTAAAACTACACCCACTCCAACTCCCAGCTACCATCTACTAAAACTACACCCACTCCAACTCCTAGCTACCTCCTAAAACTACACCCACTCCAACTCCCAGCTACCATCTACTAAAACAACACCCACTCCAACTCCTAGCTACCTCCTAAAACTACACCCACTCCAACTCCCAGCTACCATCTACTAAAACTACACCCACTCCAACTCCCAGTTAGCATCTACTAAAACTACACCCACTCCAACTCCCAGCTACCATCTACTAAAACTACACCCACTCCAACTCCTAGCTACCTCCTAAAACTACACCCACTCCAACTCCCAGTTACCATCTACTAAAACAACACCCACTCCAACTCATAGCTATCTCCTAAAACTACACCCACTCCAACTCCCAGCTACCATCTACTAAAACAACAGCCACTCCAACTCCTAGCTATCTCCTAAAACTACACCCACTCCAACCCCCAGTTACCATCTACTAAAACTACACCCACTCCAACTCCCAGCTACCATCTACTAAAACTACACCCACTCCAACTCCTAGCTACCTCCTAAAACTACACCACTCCAACTCCCAGCTACCATCTACTAAAACTACACCCACTCCAACTCCTAGCTACCTCCTAAAACTACACCCACTCCAACTCCCAGCTACCATCTACTAAAACTACACCCACTCCAACTCCTAGCTATCTCCTAAAACTACACCCACTCCAACTCCCAGTTACCATCTACTAAAACTACACCCACTACAACTCCCAGCCACCATCTACTAAAACTACACCCACTCCAACTCCCAGCTACCATCTACTAAAACTACACCCACTCCAACTCCCAGCTACCATCTACTAAAACTACACCCACTCCAACTCCTAGCTACTTCCTAAAACTACACCTACTCCAACTCCCAGCTACCATCTACTAAAACTACACCCACTCCAACTCCTAGCTACCTCCTAAAACTACACCCACTCCAACTCCCAGCTACCATCTACTAAAACTACACCCACTCCAACTCCTAGCTACTTCCTAAAACTACACCCACTCCAACTCCCAGCTACCATCTACTAAAACTACACCCACTCCAACTCCTAGCTACCTCCTAAAACTACACCCACTCCAACTCCCAGCTACCATCTACTAAAACTACACCCACTCCAACTCCCAGTTAGCATCTACTAAAACTACACCCACTCCAACTCCCAGCTACCATCTACTAAAACTACACCCACTCCAACTCCTAGCTATCTCCTAAAACTACACCCACTCCAACTCCCAGTTACCATCTACTAAAACTACACCCACTCCAACTCCCAGCTACCATCTACTAAAACTACACCCACTCCAACTCCCAGCTACCATCTACTAAAACTACACCCACTCCAACTCCCAGCTACCATCTACTAAAACTACACCCACTCCAACTCCCAGCTACCATCTACTAAAACTACACCCACTCCAACTCCCAGCTACCATCTACTAAAACTACACCCACTCCAACTCCCAGCTACCATCTACTAAAACTACACCCACTCCAACTCCTAGCTACCTCCTAAAACTACACCCACTCCAACTCCCAGTTACCATCTACTAAAACTACACCCACTCCAACTCCCAGTTACCATCTACTAAAACTACACCCACTCCAACTCCCAGCTACCATCTACTAAAACTACACCCACTCCAACTATTAGCTACCTCCTAAAACTACACCCACTCCAACTCCCAGCTACCATCTACTAAAACTACACCCACTCCAACTCCTAGCTACCTCCTAAAACTACACCCACTCCAACTCCTAGTTACCATCTACTAAAACTACACCCACTCCAACTCCTAGCTATCTCCTAAAACTACACCCACTCCAACTCCCAGTTACCATCTACTAAAACTACACCCACTACAACTCCCAGCTAACATCTACTAAAACTACACCCACTCCAACTCCCAGCTACCATCTACTAAAACTACACCCACTCCAACTCCCAGCTACCATCTACTAAAACTACACCCACTCCAACTCCCAGCTACCATCTACTAAAACTACACCCACTCCAACTCCCAGCTACCATCTACTAAAACTACACCCACTCCAACTCCTAGCTACCTCCTAAAACTACACCCACACCAACTCCTAGTTACCATCTACTAAAACAACACCCACTCCAACTCCTAGCTACTCTCCTAAAACTACACCCACTCCAACTCCCAGCTACCATCTACTAAAACTACACCCACTCCAACTCCTAGCTACCTCCTAAAACTACACCCACTCCAACTCCCAGCTACCATCTACTAAAACTACACCCACTCCAACTCCTAGCTACTCTCCTAAAACTACACCCACTCCAACTCCCAGCTACCATCTACTAAAACAACACCCACTCCAACTCCTAGCTACCTCCTAAAACTACACCCACTCCAACTCCCAGCTACCATCTACTAAAACTACACCCACTCCAACTCCCAGTTAGCATCTACTAAAACTACACCCACTCCAACTCCCAGCTACCATCTACTAAAACTACACCCACTCCAACTCCTAGCTATCTCCTAAAACTACACCCACTCCAACTCCCAGTTACCATCTACTAAAACTACACCCACTCCAACTCCCAGCTACCATCTACTAAAACTACACCCACTCCAACTCCCAGCTACCATCTACTAAAACTACACCCACTCCAACTCCCAGCTACCATCTACTAAAACTACACCCACTCCAACTCCCAGCTACCATCTACTAAAACTACACCCACTCCAACTCCCAGCTACCATCTACTAAAACTACACCCACTCCAACTCCCAGCTACCATCTACTAAAACTACACCCACTCCAACTCCCAGCTACCATCTACTAAAACTACACCCACTCCAACTCCTAGCTACCTCCTAAAACTACACCCACTCCAACTCCCAGCTACCATCTACTAAAACTACACCCACTCCAACTCCCAGTTAGCATCTACTAAAACTACACCCACTCCAACTCCCAGCTACCATCTACTAAAACTACACCCACTCCAACTCCTAGCTATCTCCTAAAACTACACCCACTCCAACTCCCAGCTACCATCTACTAAAACTACACCCACTCCAACTCCTAGCTACCTCCTAAAACTACACCCACACCAACTCCTAGTTACCATCTACTAAAACAACACCCACTCCAACTCCTAGCTATCTCCTAAAACTACACCCACTCCAACTCCCAGTTACCATCTACTAAAACTACACCCACTACAACTCCCAGCCACCATCTACTAAAACTACACCCACTCCAACTCCCAGCTACCATCTACTAAAACTACACCCACTCCAACTCCCAGCTACCATCTACTAAAACTACACCCACTCCAAATCCCAGCTACCATCTACTAAAACTACACCCACTCCAACTCCCAGCTACCATCCACTAAAACTACACCCACTCCAACTCTAAGCTACCTCCTAAAACTACACCCACTCCAACTCCCAGCTACCATCTACTAAAACAACACCCACTCCAACTCCTAGCTATCTCCTAAAACTACACCCACTCCAACTCCCAGCTACCATCTACTAAAACTACACCCACTCCAACTCCTAGCTACCCCCTAAAACTACACCCACTCCAACTCCCAGCTACCATCTACTAAAACAACACCCACTCCAACTCCTAGCTATCTCCTAAAACTACACCCACTCCAACTCCCAGTTACCATCTACTAAAACTACACCCACTCCAACTCCTAGCTATCTCCTAAAACTACACCCACTCCAACTCCCAGCTACCATTTACTAAAACTACACCCACTCCAACTTCCAGTTAGCATCTACTAAAACCACACCCACTCCAACTCCCAGCTACCATCTACTAAAACTACACCCACTCCAACTCCTAGCTACCTCCTAAAACTACACCCACTCCAACTCCCAGCTACCATCTACTAAAACAACACCCACTCTAACTCCTAGCTATCTCCTAAAACTACACCCACTCCAACTCCCAGTTACCATCTACTAAAACTACACCCACTCCAACTCCCAGCTACCATCTACTAAAACTACACCCACTCCAACTCCTAGCTACTTCCTAAAACTACACCTACTTCAACTCCCAGCTACCATCTACTAAAACAACACCCACTCCAACTCCTAACAACCTCCTAAACTACACCCACTCCAACTCCCAGCTACCATCTACTAAAACTACACCCACTCCAACTCCCAGTTAGCATCTACTAAAACTACACCCACTCCAACTCCCAGCTACCATCTACTAAAACTACACCCACTCCAACTCCTAGCTATCTCCTAAAACTACACCCACTCCAACTCCCAGTTACCATCTACTAAAACTACACCCACTCCAACTCCCAGCTACCATCTACTAAAACTACACCCACTCCAACTCCCAGCTACCATCTACTAAAACTACACCCACTCCAACTCCCAGCTACCATCTACTAAAACTACACCCACTCCAACTCCCAGCTACCATCTACTAAAACTACACCCACTCCAACTCCCAGCTACCATCTACTAAAACTACACCCACTCCAACTCCCAGCTACCATCTACTAAAACTACACCCACTCCAACTCCCAGCTACCATCTACTAAAACTACACCCACTCCAACTCCCAGCTACCATCTACTAAAACTACACCCACTAAAACTCCAAGCTACCATCTACTAAAACTACACCCACTCCAATTATTAGCTACCTCCTAAAACTACACCCACTCCAACTCCTAGTTACCATCTACTAAAACAACACCCACTCCAACTCCTAGCTATCTCCTAAAACTACACCCACTCCAACTCCCAGCTACCATTTACTAAAACTACACCCACTCCAACTCCTAGCTACCCCCTAAAACTACACCCACTCCAACTCCCAGCTACCATCTACTAAAACAACAGCCACTCTAACTCCTAGCTATCTCCTAAAAACACACCCACTCCAACTCCCAGTTACCATCTACTAAAAATACACCCACTCCAACTCCTAGCTACCGTCTACTAAAACTACACCCACTCCAACTCCTAGCTACCTCCTAAATTTACACCCACTCCAACTCCCAGCTACCATCTACTAAAACAACACCCACTCCAACTCCTAACTACCTCCTAAAACTACACCCACTCCAACTCCCAGCTACCATCTACTAAAACTACACCCACTCCAACTCCCAGTTAGCATCTACTAAAACTACACCCACTCCAACTCCCAGCTACCATCTACTAAAACTACACCCACTCCAACTCCTAGCTACCTCTAAAACTACACCCACTCCAACTCCCAGTTACCATCTACTAAAACTACACCCACTTCAACTCCCAGCTACCATCTACTAAAACTACACCCACTCCAACTCCCAGCTACCATCTACTAAAACTACACCCACTCCAACTCCCAGCTACCATCTACTAAAACTACACCCACTCCAACTCCCAGTTAGCATCTACTAAAACTACACCCACTCCAACTCCCATCTACCATCTACTAAAACTACACCCACTCCAACTCCTAGCTATCTCCTAAAACTACACCCACTCCAACTCCCAGTTACCATCTACTAAAACTACACCCACTACAACTCCCAGCCACCATCTACTAAAACTACACCCACTCCAACTCCCAGCTACCATCTACTAAAACTACACCCACTCCAACTCCTAGCTACCATCTACTAAAACTACACCCACTCCAACTCCCAGCTACCATCTACTAAAACTACACCCACTCCAACTCCCAGCTACCATCTACTAAAACTACACCCACTCCAACTCCCAGCTACCATCTACTAAAACTACACCCACTCCAACTCCCAGCTACCATCTACTAAAACTACACCCACTCCAACTCCTAGCTACCTCCTAAAACTACACCCACTCCAACTCCCAGTTACCATCTACTAAAACTACACCCACTCCAACTCCCAGCTACCATCTACTAAAACTACACCCACTCCAACTCCCAGCTACCATCTACTAAAACTACACCCACTCCAACTCCCAGCTACCATCTACTAAAACTACACCCACTCCAACTCCCAGCTACCATCTACTAAAACTACACCCACTCCAACTCCCAGCTACCATCTACTAAAACTACACCCACTCCAACTCTAAGCTACCTCCTAAAACTACACCCACTCCAACTCCCAGTTACCATCTACTAAAACTACACCCACTCCAACTCCCAGCTACCATCTACTAAAACTACACCCACTCCAACTCCCAGTTACCATCTACTAAAACTACACCCACTCCAACTCCCAGCTACCATCTACTAAAACTACACCCACTCCAACTATTAGCTACCTCCTAAAACTACACCCACTCCAACTCCTAGCTACCATCTACTAAAACAACACCCACTCCAACTCCTAGCTATCTCCTAAAACTACACCCACTCCAACTCCCAGTTACCATCTACTAAAACTACACCCACTCCAACTCCTAGCTATCTCCTAAAACTACACCCACTCCAACTCCCAGCTACCATCTACTAAAACTACACCCACTCCAACTCCCAGCTACATCTACTAAAACTACACCCACTCCAACTCCCAGCTACCATCTACTAAAACTACACCCACTCCAACTCCCAGCTACCATCTACTAAAACTACACCCACTCCAACTCCCAGCTACCATCTACTAAAACTACACCCACTCCAACTCCCAGCTACCATCTACTAAAACTACACCCACTCCAACTCCTAGCTACCTCCTAAAACTACACCCACTCCAACTCCCAGTTACCATCTACTAAATTAACACCCACTCCAACTTATAGCTATCTCCTAAAACTACACCCACTCCAACTCCCAGCTACCATCTACTAAAACTACACCCACCCAACTCCAGCTCACTCTAAAACTACACCCACCAACTCCCCAGCTACCTCTACTAAAACAACTCTAACTCCTCTATCTAAAACTACACCCACTCCAACTCCCAGCTACCATCTACTAAACTACACCACTCCAACTCCCAGCTACCATCTACTAAAACAACACCCACTCCAACTCCTAGCTATCTCCTAAAACTACACCCACTCCAACTCCCAGCTACCATCTACTAAAACAACAGCCACTCCAACTCCTAGCTACTCCTAAAACTACACCCACTCCAACTCCCAGCTACCATCTACTAAAACTACACCCACTCCAACTCCCAGTTAGCATCTACTAAAACTACACCCACTCCAACTCCCAGCTACCATCTACTAAAACTACACCCACTCCAACTCCTAGCTATCTCCTAAAACTACACCCACTCCAACTCCCAGCTACCATCTACTAAAACTACACCCACTCCAACTCCCAGCTACCATCTACTAAAACTACACCCACTCCAACTCCCAGCTACCATCTACTAAAACTACACCCACTCCAACTCCTAGCTACCTCCTAAAACTACACCCACTCCAACTCCCAGCTACCATCTACTAAAACTACACCCACTCCAACTCCCAGCTACCATCTACTAAAACTACACCCACTCCAACTCCCAGCTACCATCTACTAAAACTACACCCACTCCAACTCCCAGCTACCATCTACTAAAACTACACCCACTCCAACTCCCAGCTACCATCTACTAAAACTACACCCACTCCAACTCCCAGCTACCATCCACTAAAACTACACCCACTCCAACTCTAAGCTACCTCCTAAAACTACACCCACTCCAACTCCCAGTTACCATCTACTAAAACTACACCCACTCCAACTCCCAGCTACCATCTACTAAAACTACACCCACTCCAACTCCCAGCTACCATCTACTAAAACTACACCCACTCCAACTCCCAGCTACCATCTACTAAAACTACACCCACTCCAACTCCTAGCTACCTCCTAAAACTACACCCACTCCAACTCCCAGCTACCATCTACTAAAACTACACCCACTCCAACTCCTAGCTATCTCCTAAAACTACACCCACTCCAACTCCTAGTTACCATCTACTAAAACAACACCCACTCCAACTCCTAGCTATCTCCTAAAACTACACCCACTCCAACTCCCAGCTACCATCTACTAAAACTACACCCACTACAACTCCCAGCTACCATCTACTAAAACTACACCCACTCCAACTCCCAGCTACCATCTACTAAAACTACACCCACTCCAACTCCCAGCTACCATCTACTAAAACTACACCCACTCCAACTCCTAGCTACCATCTACTAAAACTACACCCACTCCAACTCCCAGCTACCATCTACTAAAACTACACCCACTCCAACTACTAGCTACCTCCTAAAACTACACCCACTCCAACTCCTAGTTACCATCTACTAAAACAACACCCACTCCAACTCCTAGCTATCTCCTAAAACTACACCCACTCCAACTCCCAGCTACCATCTACTAAAACTACACCCACTCCAACTCCTAGCTACCTCCTAAAACTACACCCACTCCAACTCCCAGCTACCATCTACTAAAACTACACCCACTCCAACTCCTAGCTATCTCCTAAAACTACACCCACTCCAACTCCCAGTTACCATCTACTAAAACTACACCCACTCCAACTCCCAGCTACCATCTACTAAAACTACACCCACTCCAACTCCTAGCTACCTCCTAAAACTACACCCACTCCAACTCCCAGTTACCATCTACTAAAACAACACCCACTCCAACTCATAGCTACCTCCTAAAACTACACCCACTCCAACTCCCAGCTACCATCTACTAAAACTACACCCACTCCAACTCCCAGTTAGCATCTACTAAAACTACACCCACTCCAACTCCCAGCTACCATCTACTAAAACTACACCCACTCCAACTCCTAGCTATCTCCTAAAACTACACCCACTCCAACTCCCAGTTACCATCTCCTAAAACTACACCCACTCCAACTCCCAGCTACCATCTACTAAAACTACACCCACTCCAACTCCCAGCTACCATCTACTAAAACTACACCCACACCAAATCCCAGCTACCATCTACTAAAACTACACCCACTCCAACTCCCAGCTACCATCTACTAAAACTACACCCACTCCAACTCCCAGCTACCATCTACTAAAACTACACCCACTCCAACTCCCAGTTACCATCTACTAAAACAACACCCACTCAACTCCCAGCTATCATCTACTAAAACTACACCCACTCCAACTCCCAGCTACCATCTACTAAAACTACACCCACTACAACTCCCAGCTACCATCTACTAAAACTACACCCACTCCAACTCCTAGCTACCTCCTAAAACTACACCCACTCCAACTCCCAGTTACCATCTACTAAAACAACACCCACTCCAACTCCTAGCTATCTCCTAAAACTACACCCACTCCAACTCCCAGCTACCATCTACTAAAACTACACCCACTCCAACTCCTAGCTACCTCCTAAAACTACACCCACTCCAACTCCCAGCTACCATCTACTAAAACTACACCCACTCCAACTCCTAGCTATCTCCTAAAACTACACCCACTCCAACTCCCAGTTACCATCTACTAAAACTACACCCACTCCAACTCCTAGCTACCTCTACTAAAACTACACCCACTCCAACTCCTAGCTACCTCCTAAAACTACACCCACTCCAACTCCCAGCTACCATCTACTAAAACTACACCCACTCCAACTCCTAACTACCTCCTAAAACTACACCCACTCCAACTCCCAGCTACCATCTACTAAAACTACACCCACTCCAACTCCCAGTTAGCATCTTCTAAAACTACACCCACTCCAACTCCCAGCTACCATCTACTAAAACTACACCCACTCCAACTCCCAGCTACCATCCTAAAACTACACCCACTCCAACTCCCAGTTACCATCTACTAAAACTACACCCACTCCAACTCCCAGCTACCATCTACTAAAACTACACCCACTCCAACTCCCAGCTACCATCTACTAAAACTACACCCACTCCAACTCCCAGCTACCATCTACTAAAACTACACCCACTCCAACTCCCAGCTACCATCTACTAAAACTACACCCACTCCAACTCCCAGCTACCATCTACTAAAACTACACCCACTCCAACTCCTAGCTATCTCCTAAAACTACACCCACTCCAACTCCCAGCTACCATCTACTAAAACTACACCCACTCCAACTCCCAGCTACCATCTACTAAAACTACACCCACTCCAACTCCCAGCTACCATCTACTAAAACTACACCCACTCCAACTCCTAGCTACCATCTACTAAAACTACACCCACTCCAACTCACAGCTACCATCTACTAAAACTACACCCACTCCAACTCCCAGCTGCCATCTACTAAAACTACACCCACTCAAACTCCCAGCTACCATCTACTAAAACTACACCCACTCCAACTCCCAGCTACCATCTACTAAAACTACACCCACTCCAACTCCTAGCTACCTCCTAAAACTACACCCACTCCAACTCCCAGTTACCATCTACTAAAACTACACCCACTCCAACTCCCAGCTACCATCTACTAAAACTACACCCACTCCAACTCCCAGCTACCATCTACTAAAACTACACCCACTCCAACTCCCAGCTACCATCTACTAAAACTACACCCACTCCAACTCCCAGCTACCATCTACTAAAACTACACCCACTCCAACTCCCAGCTACCATCTACTAAAACTACACCCACTCCAATTATTAGCTACCTCCTAAAACTACACCCACTTCAACTCACAGTTAGCATCTACTAAAACTACACCCACTCCAACTCCCAGCTACCATCTACTAAAACTACACCCACTCCAACTCACAGTTAGCATCTACTAAAACTACACCCACTCCAACTCCCAGCTACCATCTACTAAAACTACACCCACTCCAACTCCTAGCTACCTCCTAAAACTACACCCACTCCAACTCCCAGCTACCATCTACTAAAACAACACCCACTCCAACTCCTAGCTATCTCCTAAAACTACACCCACTCCAACTCCTAGCTACCATCTACTAAAACAACACCCACTTTAACTCCTAGCTATCTCCTAAAACTACACCCACTCCAACTCCCAGTTACCATCTACTAAAACTACACCCACTACAACTCCCAGCTAACATCTACTAAAACTACACCCACTCCAACTCCCAGCTACCATCTACTAAAACTACACCCACTCCAACTCCCAGCTACCATCTACTAAAACTACACCCACTCCAACTCCCAGCTACCATCTACTAAAACTACACCCACTCCAACTCCCAGCTACCATCTACTAAAACTACACCCACTCCAACTCCTAGCTACCTCCTAAAACTACACCCACTTCAACTCCTAGTTACCATCTACTAAAACAACACCCACTCCAACTCCTAGCTATCTCCTAAAACTACACCCACTCCAACTCCCAGCTACCATCTACTAAAACTACACCCACTCCAACTCCCAGCTACCATCTATTAAAACTACACCCACTCTAACTCCCAGCTACCATCTACTAAAACTACACCCACTCCAACTCCTAGCTATCTACTAAAACTACACCCACTCCAACTCCCAGCTACCATCTACTAAAACTACACCCACTCCAACTCCTAGCTATCTACTAAAACTACACCCACTCCAACTCCCAGCTACCATCTACTAAAACAACACCCACTCCAACTTCCAGTTACCATCTACTAAAACTACACCCACTCCAACTCCCAGCTACCATCTACTAAAACTACACCCACTCCAACTCCTAGCTACCTCCTAAAACTACACCCACTCCAACTCCCAGCTACCATCTACTAAAACAACACCCACTCCAACTCCTAGCTATCTCCTAAAACTACACCCACTCCAACTCCCAGCTACCATCTACTAAAACTACACCCACTCCAACTCCCAGCTACCATCTACTAAAACTACACCCACTCCAACTCCTAGCTACCTCCTAAAACTACACCCACTCCAACTCCCAGCTACCATCTACTAAAACTACACCCACTCCAACTCATAGCTACCTCCTAAAACTACACCCACTCCAACTCCCAGCTACCATCTACTAAAACTACACCCACTCCAACTCCCAGTTACCATCTACTAAAACTACACCCACTCCAACTCCCAGCTACCATCTACTAAAACTACACCCACTCCAACTCCTAGCTATCTCCTAAAACTACACCCACTCCAACTCCCAGCTACCATCTACTAAAACTACACCCACTCCAACTCCCAGCTACCATCTACTAAAACTACACCCACTCCAACTCCCAGCTACCATCTAGTTACCATCTAAAACTACACCCACTCCAACTCCCAGCTACCATCTACTAAAACTACACCCACTCCAACTCCCAGCTACCATCTACTAAAACTACACCCACTCCAACTCCCAGCTACCATCTACTAAAACTACACCCACTCCAACTCCCAGCTACCATCTACTAAAACTACACCCACTCCAACTCCCAGCTACCATCTACTAAAACTACACCCACTCCAACTCCCAGCTACCATCTACTAAAACTACACCCACTCCAACTCCCAGCTACCATCTACTAAAACAACACCCACTCCAACTCCTAGCTACCTCCTAAAACTACACCCACTCCAACTCCCAGCTACCATCTACTAAAACTACACCCACTCCAACTCCCAGCTACCATCTACTAAAACTACACCCACTCCAACTCCCAGCTACCATCTACTAAAACTACACCCACTCCAACTCCCAGCTACCATCTACTAAAACTACACCCACTCCAACTCCCAGCTACCATCTACTAAAACTACACCCACTCCAACTCCCAGCTACCATCTACTAAAACTACACCCACTCCAACTCCCAGCTACCATCTACTAAAACTACACCCACTCCAACTCCTAGCTATCTCCTAAAACTACACCCACTCCAACTCCCAGTTACCATCTACTAAAACTACACCCACTCCAACTCCCAGCTACCATCTACTAAAACTACACCCACTCCAACTATTAGCTACCTCCTAAAACTACACCCACTCCAACTCCTAGTTACCATCTACTAAAACAACACCCACTCCAACTCCTAGCTATCTCCTAAAACTACACCCACTCCAACTCCCAGTTACCATCTACTAAAACTACACCCACTACAACTCCCAGCCACCATCTACTAAAACTACACCCACTCCAACTCCCAGCTACCATCTACTAAAACTACACCCACTCCAACTCCCAGCTACCATCTACTAAAACTACACCCACTCCAACTCCCAGCTACCATCTACTAAAACTACACCCACTCCAACTCCCAGCTACCATCTACTAAAACTACACCCACTCCAACTCCCAGCTACCATCTACTAAAACAACACCCACTCCAACTCCTAGCTATCTCCTAAAACTACACCCACTCCAACTCCCAGTTACCATCTACTAAAACTACACCCACTCCAACTCCCAGCTACCATCTACTAAAACTACACCCACTCCAACTCCCAGCTACCATCTACTAAAACTACACCCACTCCAACTCCCAGCCACCATCTACTAAAACTACACCCACTCCAACTCCCAGCTACCATCTACTAAAACTACACCCACTCCAACTCCCAGCTACCATCTACTAAAACTACACCCACTCCAACTCCCAGCTACCATCTACTAAAACTACACCCACTCCAACTCCTAGCTATCTCCTAAAACTACACCCACTCCAACTCCAAGTTACCATCTACTAAAACTACACCCACTCCAACTCCCAGCTACCATCTACTAAAACTACACCCACTCCAACTCCTAGCTACCTCCTAAAACTACACCCACTCCAACTCCAAGTTACCATCTACTAAAACTACACCCACTCCAACTCCCAGTTAGCATCTTCTAAAACTACACCCACTCCAACTCCCAGCTACCATCTACTAAAACTACACCCACTCCAACTCCTAGCTATCTCCTAAAACTACACCCACTCCAACTCCCAGTTACCATCTACTAAAACTACACCCACTCCAACTCCCAGCTACCATCTACTAAAACTACACCCACTCCAACTCCCAGCTACCATCTACTAAAACTACACCCACTCCAACTCCCAGCTACCATCTACTAAAACTACACCCACTCCAACTCCCAGCTACCATCTACTAAAACTACACCCACTCCAACTCCCAGCTACCATCTACTAAAACTACACCCACTCCAACTCCCAGCTACCATCTACTAAAACTACACCCACTCCAACTCCTAGCTACCATCTACTAAAACAACACCCACTCCAACTCCTAGCTATCTCCTAAAACTACACCCACTCCAACTCCCAGCTACCATCTACTAAAACTACACCCACTCCAACTCCCAGCTACCATCTACTAAAACTACACCCACTCCAACTCCCAGCTACCATCTACTAAAACTACACCCACTCCAACTCCCAGCTACCATCTACTAAAACTACACCCACTCCAACTCCCAGCTACCATCTACTAAAACTACACCCACTCCAACTCCCAGCTACCATCTACTAAAACTACACCCACTCCAACTATTAGCTACCTCCTAAAACTACACCAACTCCAACTCCTAGTTACCATCTACTAAAACTACACCCACTCCAACTCCCAGCTACCATCTACTAAAACTACACCCACTCCAACTCCCAGCTACCATCTACTAAAACTACACCCACTCCAACTCCCAGCTACCATCTACTAAAACTACACCCACTCCAACTCCTAGCTACCTCCTAAAACTACACCCACTCCAACTCCCAGCTACCATCTACTAAAACTACACCCACTCCAACTCCTAGCTACCTCCTAAAACTACACCCACTCCAACTCCTAGTTACCATCTACTAAAACAACACCCACTCCAACTCCTAGCTATCTCCTAAAACTACACCCACTCCAACTCCCAGTTACCATCTACTAAAACTACACCCACTACAACTCCCAGCCACCATCTACTAAAACTACACCCACTCCAACTCCCAGCTACCATCTACTAAAACTACACCCACTCCAACTCCCAGCTACCATCTACTAAAACTACACCCACTCCAACTCCCAGCTACCATCTACTAAAACTACACCCACTCCAACTCCCAGCTACCATCTACTAAAACTACACCCACTCCAACTATTAGCTACCTCCTAAAACTACACCCACTTCAACTCCTAGTTACCATCTACTAAAACAACACCCACTCCAACTCCTAGCTATCTCCTAAAACTACACCCACTCCAACTCCCAGCTACCATCTACTAAAACTACACCCACTCCAACTCCTAGCTACCCCCTGAAACTACACCCACTCCAACTCCCAGCTACCATCTACTAAAACAACAGCCACTCTAACTCCTAGCTATCTCCTAAAACCACACCCACTCCAACTCCCAGTTACCATCTACTAAAACTACACCCACTCCAACTCCTAGCTATCTCCTAAAACTACACCCACTCCAACTCCCAGCTACCATTTACTAAAACTACACCCACTCCAACTCCCAGTTACCATCTACTAAAACTACACCCACTCCAACTCCCAGCTACCATCTACTAAAACTACACCCACTCCAACTCCTAGCTACCTCCTAAAACTACACCCACTCCAACTCCCAGCTACCATCTACTAAAACAACACCCACTCCAACTCCTAGCTATCTCCTAAAACCACACCCACTCCAACTCCCAGTTACCATCTACTAAAACTACACCCACTCCAACTCCCAGCTACCATCTACTAAAACTACACCCACTCCAACTCCTAGCTATCTCCTAAAACTACACCCACTCCAACTCCCAGCTACCATCTACTAAAACAACACCCACTCCAACTCCTAGCTACCTCCTAAAACTACACCCACTCCAACTCCCAGCTACCATCTACTAAAACTACACCCACTCCAACTCCCAGCTACCATCTACTAAAACTACACCCACTCCAACTCCCAGCTACCATCTACTAAAACTACACCCACTCCAACTCCTAGCTACCTCCTAAAACTACACCCACTCCAACTCCCAGCTACCATCTACTAAAACTACACCCACTACAACTCCCAGCCACCATCTACTAAAACTACACCCACTCCAACTCCCAGCTACCATCTACTAAAACTACACCCACTCCAACTCCCAGCTACCATCTACTAAAACTACACCCACTCCAACTCCCAGCTACCATCTACTAAAACTACACCCACTCCAACTCCCAGCTACCATCTACTAAAACTACACCCACTCCAACTCCCAGCTACCATCTACTAAAACTACACCCACTCCAACTCCCAGCTACCATCTACTAAAACTACACCCACTCCAACTCCCAGCTACCATCTACTAAAACTACACCCACTCCAACTCCCAGCTACCATCTACTAAAACTACACCCACTCCAACTCCCAGTTAGCATCTTCTAAAACTACACCCACTCCAACTCCCAGCTACCATCTACTAAAACTACACCCACTCCAACTCCCAGCTACCATCTACTAAAACTACACCCACTCCAACTCCCAGCTACCATCTACTAAAACTACACCCACTCCAACTCCCAGCTACCATCTACTAAAACTACACCCACTCCAACTCCCAGCTACCATCTACTAAAACTACACCCACTCCAACTCCCAGCTACCATCTACTAAAACTACACCCACTCCAACTCCCAGCTACCATCTACTAAAACTACACCCACTCCAACTCCAAGCTACCTCCTAAAACTACACCCACTCCAACTCCCAGTTACCATCTACTAAAACTACACCCACTCCAACTCCCAGCTACCATCTACTAAAACTACACCCACTCCAACTCTTAGCTACCTCCTAAAACTACACCCACTCCAACTCCTAGTTACCATCTACTAAAACAACACCCACTCCAACTCCTAGCTATCTCCTAAAACTACACCCACTCCAACTCCCAGTTACCATCTACTAAAACTACACCCACTCCAACTCCCAGCTACCATCTACTAAAACTACACCCACTCCAACTCCCAGCTACCATCTACTAAAACTACACCCACTCCAACTCCCAGCTACCATCTACTAAAACTACACCCACTCCAACTCCCAGCTACCATCTACTAAAACTACACCCACTCCAACTCCCAGCTACCATCTACTAAAACTACACCCACTCCAACTCCCAGCTACCATCTACTAAAACAACACCCATTCCAACTCATAGATATCTCCTAAAACCACACCCACTCCAACTCCCAGTTACCATCTACTAAAACTACACCCACTCCAACTCCCAGCTACCATCTACTAAAACTACACCCACTCCAACTCCCAGCTACCATCTACTAAAACTACACCCACTCCAACTCCCAGCTACCATCTACTAAAACTACACCCACTCCAACTCCCAGCTACCATCTACTAAAACTACACCCACTCCAACTCCCAGTTAGCATCTACTAAAACTACACCCACTCCAACTCCCAGCTACCATCTACTAAAACTACACCCACTCCAACTCCTAGCTATCTCCTAAAACTACACCCACTCCAACTCCCAGTTACCATCTACTAAAACTACACCCACTCCAACTCCCAGCTACCATCTACTAAAACTACACCCACTCCAACTATTAGCTACCTCCTAAAACTACACCCACTCCAACTCCTAGTTACCATCTACTAAAACAACACCCACTCCAACTCCTAGCTATCTCCTAAAACTACACCCACTCCAACTCCCAGCTACCATCTACTAAAACTACACCCACTCCAACTCCCAGCTACCATCTACTAAAACTACACCCACTCCAACTCCCAGCTACCATCTACTAAAACTACCCCCACTCCAACTCCCAGCTACCATCTACTAAAACTACACCCACTCCAACTCCCAACTACCTCCTGAAACTAAATCCTCCTCAAACTCCCAGATACAACTAAAACTACATCCACTCCAACTCCCTGCTACAACTAAAACTATATCAACTCCAAATGAAAGCTTAACTGTAAACTTAAACTTTGTTTCTATACGGTGTAAAGGACATTAAATTATTCAAACAGATTTATGTTATTCAAAACAAATTATTTTACTTTTCTGTTTCTCAAGAGGTTAACCCCAGTTGCACAGTTAGTGAGGAATTAAACGAAAACATTCCCACAATATCATTCGTCTCTCTAATCCCAACATTAGTTCATATAATAACTTCTCTTCACCTCAGCAGATCTAAGTGACCATGTTGGGCGCGGGTATGAGTTTTAGATTTAGTAGTGTTTTACTATTTTAAAAAAAAATCTATTTTATTGAATGCCCCCCACCCGCATCCAAAATTTCATGCGGTAAAAGTTCTTAAAGAGGGTGATTTTTAGAGGTGCGACACCAACGGTACTTTATCCTTAGTATTACAATGTGTACTAGTGCAATAACTAGGGTACATAATGAAAGTACAATGGTATATGTATAATATTGTTTGTACTGGTGGTATTGTAATGACTAAACAGGTTTGTTTGAAAATATGGCACAGGTTGAAATTATACACTTAAGAAAAGGAAGAGCAAAATACGAACTAAATTTGACCAAAAATTGTAAAAAGATTTATTATATCGATTGTTTTACACAACTACAGAGGTATCTCACTGTTTTACACAGCTACACAACTACAGAGGTATCTCACTGTTTTACACAACTACAGAGGTATCTCACTGTATTACACAGCTACACAACTACAGAGGTATCTCACTGTTTTACACAGCTACACAACTACAGAGGTATCTCACTGTTTTACACGCTACACACCTACTGAGGTATCTCAGTATTAGCTGTAGTATTAGCTGGTGGACAGATTTATTACATCAATTATATAGTAGCTGGTGTACATATTTTTCACATCAATTACATATAGCTGCTGTACATATTTATCACATTAATTACATAGTAGCGGGTGTACAGATTTATAACAGCCATTTCCAAGTAGCTGGTGTACAGAATTTTACAGTCATTGTTATAGCAGAGCTTGATGAACTATTTTCAATGTATTGTTGATATAGATGAAGATAACCATAATGTGTACGTGTTGTTGAAGTAATTAACATGGCCACTGACCACATTGTTTCTTACCACTTTAAGCCATACAAGAATTAGATAAACTTTACTTAAACAAGGTTTGTAGACCTTGAAGTTCTCAGTTAAGAGAAAAAGTGAGATACCTCTGTAGTTGTGTAGCTGTGTAAAACAGTGAGATACCTCTGTAGTTGTGTTAAACAGTGAGATACCTCTGTAGTTGTGTAGCTGTGTAAAACAGTGAGATACCTCTGTAGTTGTGTAGCTGTGTAAAACAGTGAGATACCTCTGTAGTTGTGTAGCTGTGTAAAACAGTGAGATACCTCTGTAATTGTATAGCTGTGTAAAACAGTGAGATACCTCTGTATCTGTGTAAAACAGTGAGATACCTCTGTAGTTGTGTAGCTGTGTAAAACAGTGAGATACCTCTGTAGTTGTGTAGCTGTGTAAAAAAGTGAGATAACTCTGTAGTTGTGTAGCTGTGTAAAACAGTGAGATACCTCTGTAGTTGTGTAGCTGTGTAAAACAGTGAGATACCTCTGTAGTTGTGTAGCTGTGTAAAACAGTGAGATACCTCTGTAGTTGTGTAGCTGTGTAAAACAGTAGATACCTATGTAGTTGTGTAGCTGTGTAAAACAGTGAGATACCTATGTAGTTGTGTAAAACAGTGAGATACCTCTGTAGTTGTGTAGCTTTGTAAACAGTTAGTTATGTGCATTCCCTGCCATTTTTGTGTTTAGCTGAATGCATCAACACGGTCCAGGTGTTGACCTCCAGATGTTTTGGTATTTAGGTCACGGTATGGTGTTACTTGTATTCAAAATTTAAATTTCAAGCTGTAATTATTATCTTATGAAAGTTATCGACAGAAGTATCACTTGATTACTGCGACGTGTTAGCAGCATGAATTGTTGTTTAATAGAGGAGAATTAGCCGTACACAATTTACCAACTATTATTAAACTGGGTA
This sequence comes from Bulinus truncatus, assembly GCA_021962125.1. NCBI lineage: Eukaryota > Metazoa > Mollusca > Gastropoda > Planorbidae > Bulinus > Bulinus truncatus. The sequence goes on along the minus strand of JAGDYQ010000028.1, from coordinate 554,812 downwards.
TAGCAATCAGACACAATTTTAGCAGAAAGAAAAAGACATATATAAATAATTGAGGAGACACTAATAAGTCCGGGGACGGATGGTCGTGCGGTAAAGCGCTCAACTGTCGATCTGAAGGTATCTGGTTCGATCTCCGGTGATGACCAAGGAATTTATCAAGTCTCGATATGGTTCTCCCGTGGATTGCACTATCGGCTATGGTGGTGGGGATGAAAGAAGGGGGACATGGGATGAAAGAAGGGGGACATAAAAACTGTCCCATTAGTGGTTTATAGGATCTAAGAGATTCCATCTCATTCTTACATGGACCTCACACACACATTTATAATGAAATATTGTAAACACAGTACACACATTAACTAATATGAAGTTTTATTTTGGATGTACACTAAAAAACACATAAAGAAATCTTTCAAACATACACATAATTAATTTAAATTGTGATGACAACAAAATAGAAAGGTCTGTCATAATATATTGCAAAGTATGTTATTAGTAAATATATTTTACCGGTCGGCTGTATTTAACTGGTCGGCTATATTTTACTCAATTTAGAAATGAATGAAGTTAGGTTGTTTCTATACTTTTTGTCTTGTCACAAGAAATGAGGAATAGTTAAATTGTGATCACGCCATGCAATAAAAAATATTACATCGCATGAAGCTTAAAAAGTATTATTAGTTTATAAGTGATTAAAAAATATTACGTTATGATCAAATGTTAATTAACGAATTGGTCCGTTAACGTTTGTTTTTATGATACATATAGTATCGAAATTCAGATTTTGTATACCAACAAAACATTTGTATTAACTAAGCTTCCAAACGCTCATACTATTAGGGCGTGAAAGTCTGACGTCACAAACGCCATTTTGGTTCCAACCATACTCGCCGGGTAATGTTGCTTGTATAGACAGACAGACAGACCTGCCGCGACAGTGGGAGCAACCGACCGTAAACGATGATATTTTAATTTTCTTTATTGTTTGTGTGTGGGCGCCGAAATATATAAACACCATTTTTTTCTTACTAAACATGTTCTGCAGTTATTGTATTCTACGTGCTGGTAGAATCCTAATGGATTATTCATCTACAGAAGAAACTGTAGTTACGATGACTTAGTGGGATAAGCGAAATTCTAGGTATGCCTATAGCCCTATTTATTTTTAATCATCATGTATTAATATGTTTTTACTATTTACTTTCTTCTGTATCAGTTTAACTAGATTTCATTACAACATGTCAGCTGTATAATTAACCTCCACTCTGTCTCCACATGTTTAATCTGTCCCACTCTAGCTTGATCAACCCCCTCCCCCCCTTCCCAAACATAGATTTCCCCAATAGCTGATTTGTTTTGAAATATTTTAGTATGGTGTTTGGTAGTCGTTGGGAATAGACTTATATAGTAACTGTTACTTAAGAGCAAGTATATTGAGACAATTGTACTATTTATTTTGTTAAAGTGTTAATATAATAAGCTGCATGTGAGTATTTCTTTTAATATATCTATCTATCTGTTATTTTGGTTTTCATTCTCCCATTTTACATTTATTTGAACTACATGCCATAACATTAACGAGCACCATTTACTTTGACAATATAATTGAACTACATGCCATAACATTAACGAGCACCATTTACTTTGACAATATAATTGAACTACATGCCATAACATTAACGAGCACCATTTACTTTGACAATATAATTGAACTATTTTTTTTAAACCCTATTGCCCCGATATTGTCACTCCATGGAAAAGGGGGAGGGGAAAGGGTTATTATAAAAGAGGTTATATACATTATTTTTTAAATTTATTCTTGAGTTTGTAGTTGAAATAGTTTATTTCAAAATTCTGCCCATTTCTAGTTATAGATTATTTTAAAATTACTTTATATAAAATTAGAAATGATTCTTTCCATTAGTTGTGAATGACTTGTTGACATTGCCTTCATTATCAACCCAGAAGTATAGAAGCTGGACACCAGATACACTGAAGCGATTTCCATGGAATAAAGATTGACAATTAATTTATGGTAATAAAATTATAAATTTGATAAACTGTTCCATATAACAACTAAAACACAAAATACAAAAAAAAATATTATTGTTTCAAGAAATATTTTATATACAAGTATTTTAGCCCATCGAACGACGGGCGGAATTTTTTTTTTATAAAAAATAACCATTTTTGAACGGTAAGGCTCGTCCATATTTCAATACAATTAAACTTAGCGGTCAACAACCACAAAACAATAGTTGTGAGCGAGTGATGATTGGCAACTCAAATTACAAACTGTCTGCTTATAGATAGAATCACTAACGTTTAAATAAAGTTTTTGTTCCCTCATTTTATTCAATATTTACTTTGTGCAGAAATGACGTACATTTCATACGTCACAATTACGTTTTACCCGTCAACGATAAACTAAACCAACCAAACCAACCAATCAAACCAAACAATCAACCAAACCAAATGATCAAACCAGCTAACCAATCGATTAAACAAACAAACCGAGCCAACCAATCCAAGCAACCAAACCAACCAAGCCAAAACCGTCACTGCCACATCGTTCACAAATTACGTTTTACCCGTCAACGCTAACCAACCAAAGCAACCGATCAACCAACCAAACCAACCAACCAAACAAAACAAACCAACCAAATCAATCAACCAAATCAACCAAAGTAAACCAACCAACCAATCCAAACCAAACACCATTAGATAAAGATATGGGGGCTAATTTATGTCACCCGATACGTCTTACCCTTGATTCTCTCAATATTAAAATCAAAACGAAGCATTAAAAAATCAAACAATTTAAGCCTGTACCGTTTCGGACACAGAACGTTTTAGAGCATTTTCGTGGTATGGGTTTTGATAAATAGAGAGGGAAGTAAGTCATGTTTAATAACTGTTACAAAAATAATGAGCTTTGCCCCTTTGTTAATATAGCTTATATAGTAAAAAAAAACGGTACCCTAGGATACCCTAGTATTCGCCCCTCAGAGGTCAGATCACGAAATAGACTTTTGATGTACACATGGCAGGCCAATACCTTTAAAAAGATATATACGTCATGGGTCTAGGACTTATGGTTGCTGAGATCTAGGGCGCTCCTTTGTTAATATAGCTTTTATAGTAAAAAAAACGGTACTTAATAAGCCCCCTTTTTCGACCCTCAGAGGTCAGATCGCGAAAAGGGCCTTTTGATGCACACATGGCAGACCAAGACCCACAAAATGATATATACATCATTTAGGGTGATGACGGACAGACAGACAAAACGGGGACAATGGAGCATTTTTTTTCCGAAAATGCTCTATAAAGCTTTTATAAAAATGAACTGAAAAGTAAAAAAAAATACTTTATTATGATATTCTTCAGCACAAAGGCAAGTTGATGTGGCACGATACAGCACCAAATAAAAAAATGTACCATTGAGAAATGACGTCATAGAGAATGTTTTATTTATAGCGACGTCGTTCCCATTCTGCAAAAAAAAATGTAGCATCGGGAAATGACGACATAAATTATTAATAGGGACGGCTTTCCCATACCGTGATTACTTTATCAAATACTATTGGTGGAACAGATAGCACACACTGGCCTTTTATTATATATGATGTTGCATTTCATTGTGCATTTTCTGTCTCTTTAATATGCAATTGCTCATGTTTTGCAAAAAAGCTCAGCCATTTCTAGTTTTAATAAAGATTGTATTTCTGGTGTAAATTTTTTCAATGTCTATGAATAATAATAGGAATATAAGAAATCACCTTCTGGCGGTTTTCAAAGCAATTTACTACTAATTCAACTGCAGACTTATTTGAATAATTACACAGACCTACAATGAAAAAATTGTTTAAAAACTAAATGCTGAATCTTATGTAACTTTGGTTTCTGATTTCAATAAAAATAAGTAAAAAATTCCATCACCCTCAGATTTTTGCCAAAATCAACATTTGTTCTCTAAAAGGAGAAAATTGTCTTATAACGCTTCACTAATAAAAAAAAAAATTTTTGCATGCCATTATACCATATTCATTATTTTTCATTTTATTAATATAATTTAAAAATATATTAAACACTAAGCAGTATAAAAAGTTAAAAATCCATGTGAAAAAATTTGCCAAGTTGATATTGAACTCAACGTATTACATTATGCATATACACAATTTTGATGTTGTACATTTTTTAAGTCTGATATCATCTGAGTCTGATATCATCTTAGTTGATGATATCAGACTTGTAATAAGTATTTAAAAGGCAGCTTATAAACAAATCTAAGTTAATATAAGTTTAGCAAAATGTCTGAAGTACATATCGAGGAATGGTTTTTAAATTTCTTAGTCAAAATGGCTGCTAGAGGTGGTCGTGTTTCGCCTGATAGTTTCTGCTATATATGTGGCAGTTTTGTAGTGAAAAAACAACAGCGAAATATTACCGAATTTGTAAAGAAAGTATATTTTGCTTATTTTGGTGTTAAATTAGGTGACCAAGACAAGTCATGGGCACCGCATAGAGTGTGTTCTATTAGTGTAGAAGAACTTCGTCAATGGTTTCAAGGTAAAAATATTTTTTTTTCGTTTTGGTATTCCTATGATCTGGAGAGCAGCACGAAATCATTTTGATGATTGTTATTTTTGTACATGCAATGTGGATGGTTACAGTTTAAAAAACAAAAAAGAATTTTTTTATCCAATTCTTCCAAGTGCTATTCGTCCTGTGCCTCATGGTCGAGATGTTCCTATACCTTCTGTTCCTGAATCACTGGACAACATTGTCATATCAGATGCATCAGATGAAGAAAATAATATATCTGAAGAAGAGTTTGGTATTCCTAGCAATGAGCCTCAACAATTTTCACAACAGGAGTTAAATGATTTAGTCAGGGATTTAAATTTATCAAAAGAATCTGCAGAGTTGCTGGGTTCTAGACTGAAAGAGAAAAATCTTCTGGCTGCAAACATATCTTTCTGTTGTTATAGAAACCGCGAAAAAGATTTCACTTCATTTTTTAGTCAGGATGAAGAATTAGTTTAATGTAACGATGTAGCAAAGTTGATGAACATGTTTAATTTTGAATATGATTGCAGCAGCTGACGGTTGTTTATTGAAGCATCAAAAATGAGTTTAAAGGGAGTGCTTCTTCATAATGGTAACAAGTTTGCATCACTACCAGTTGCCCACTCAGTCCGCTTAAAAGAGCGTTATGAAAATTTGGAAATGATATTGTGTAAAATCAAATACAATGAACATCAATGGACAGTTTGTGGAGATTTGAAAGTAATATCAATGCTATTAGGGCAACAAGGAGGGTACACAAACTATTCATGTTTTTTTATGTGAGTGGGACAGTAGAGATAAAAACCAACATTGGGTTAAAAAAGAATGGCCAAAAAGAGAACTAGTGCCTGGTGAAAAAAATATTCTAAATGTAAATCTCATAGATCCGAAAAAAGTTCTTTTACCTCCACTTCACATTAAACTTGGCTTTATGAAGCAATTTGTTAAGGCATTGCCAAAAGATGGTCCTTGTTTTCAATACTTGGTAAACAAGCAATTAAGCCTGTTCCGTTCTGGACAAAGGACGTGTTAGAGCATTTTCGTATTATATATCAGTACGTATGCTATCTTTCAGTAAATATTTGTAAATTTTGTAAATGTTTATAAATTCAATTGTGTAATGCATATATCTGTAAAAAGGATATTAAAAAGACGTTTTCTTATATTTGAAAACAAAATTATTTTCTCTTAAATCTAACTACAAGTGGTTTGTGGTTACTGAAATTGGACTCATAATTGAAAACATTCGAAATTATAGTCATTTAATCGTCCGAAAACTCCGTCAATTGTTGCATAGCTCTGATACTTTCAATTAAACTCAGAACACAAGCTTACTATTTCATTTGATGAGTTTCTTAATAAATCTTGGTGAAACTACGTGCTGCAGTATTTCGCACCTAATGAATGGGTTATTGAACGTACAAGGTGTATATATAATATATAAGCCCCTTAGGAGCCCTGAAGCCCGGCCCTCAGAGGTCCTGTCGCAAAATGAACTTTTGATGTACACATGGCAGGCCAAGACCTACAAAATGATATATACATCATGGGTCTAGGACTTATGGTTGCTGAGAATGGGCGCTCCTTTATTAATATAGCTTATATAGTAAAAAACGGTACTAAGCCCCCTTTTACGGCCCTCAGAGGTCAGATCGCGAAATGGAAAAAGTCATTTCTTGGCAGGCCAAGATCTACAAAATGATATATACATCATGGGTCTAGGACTTATGGTTGTTGAGATCTAGGGTGATGACAGACAGACAGACAGACAGACAAAACGGGAACAATAGAGCATTTTTTTCGAAAATGCTCTAAAAACTTCCCTAACTTATCTGAAGCAAAATTGAAAGAAGGAGTTTTTGTAGGTCCAGATATTCGCAAGATGATGAAAGATACTACATTTGAAGCTACAATGAATGTTGCAGAAAAAGAGGCTTGGTTATCATTTAAAGAAGTGGTAGCAAAATTTCTTGGGAATTATAAGGATCCAAATTTCAAAGATATTGTTGAAAGCTCAGAAAACTAAAAACATTGGTTTGCTCAATGAGTTTGAAACTCCATTTTCTCAACTCCCACATTGATTTCTTTCCAGAAAACCTCGGAGCAGTAAGTGAAGAACAGGGTGAAAGGTTTCACCAGGATGTCAAGGAAATGGAAAGGGGATATCAAGGGCGTTGGAATGTAAACATGATTGCTGACTACTGCTGGATGTTGCAAAGGGCATTAACAGAAAAATTGTACAAACGAAAGTGTCAAAAAAGAAGTTTTGAAAAGAAGAGAACAAGACATAATGGAAAAGAATAAAATAAATTTGAATTATTTTACATTTATTAATTGTTAAATCTATATTATGTGATTTTTATACACATTGAATGACGTGAAAACTATGACAAAATGCATATATTTTTAATGACATTTTTAAAAATTTCTTATTTTCGTATCAATATTTTTTTTCGTTTTTTTCGAAAAAACCTTACGTGATAGAAAAAAAACGGGTCTCAATTTTGAAATGAGCACATTAAACTACATAATATTCAGCATTCAAAATTAAAACAATTTTCCAAAAGTTAAAAAAATGCAGGCCTGTGTTATTTGTTCGCCTTTTCTTACATACTACTAGGGAGCGACCGATATGCCTTTTTACCGATAGTCCGATACCGATATTTTCCCCCAGCATTTTTACCGATACCGATATTTTCTTTTTAGGGGCTGTCCATTATTTATGTCAACAAATTTTTGGCGATTTTTACCTCCCCCCTCCCCTTGTCAACAACTTGTCAAACTTCCAGAGACCCCCCTATAAAATTACGTCAACATTTGATTACCCCCCCCCTTCCAAAATGTTTATGTGGCAAAATTAGTAGGAATATAGTTAGTTTAATTAAAATACTGAATGTTAAGTGAGTGTGTAACACAGAACTACAAACGCTGCTTAATTTTCCTATTTATTAAGTAATTATATTAAATTTGAAAAAGTAACATTGTTGACGTCAACTTTGACCTCCCCCTCCCCCTTGTCAACAATTGTCAAAGTAATATTGTTGACGTCAAATTTACTTGACCTTCCCCCTCCCCTTTGTCAACAATTGTCTAAAATTGTCTAATCCCCCCTCCCCCTACTTTTGTTGACGTAATTAATGGACAGCCCCTTAAGCAACAACAATGCCAAACACGTGTTATTCTCGTGCTTTATGACGTAACCCATGTTCACATATTTTGTAACACTTCGCCCACGCATGTCTTGTTTACCCCCCCCCCAGATATCGATATTTTTTTAATCAACAACAATGCCAAACACGTGTTTTTCTCGTGCTACAGCTAATGACGTATGTCAACCCATGCTTACACCTTCCCTGTCATATTTCGTGACACTTCGCCCACACGTAAGTCTTGTCCCCCCCCCCCCAACTTCCCATCCGAACAAAAAATACACACAGATGTTCACTAATTGTATCATTCAAGGTCATACATTAGAATTAAGAAATGCCAATCCTATTGTTTCAAGGTCATATCTCTGATGTAGACGTGACAATTTCTGTGTACGGGTTTTTTTTTTCCTTTTTTTTTAAATCTTTTCTGATCTGGTTATAGAATTGGGTTATTTACGGATTTTTTTTTCTGCAACTCTGTTGTGAAAAAAAAATGTATCGGCAGCCAAAAAACGGCCGGTCCGATAGTTAACCCATAGTGCCAATATCGGTTCGACTATCGGTCGCTCCCTACAACAATCGGCCGATCCGATATCAACCGATAGTGCCAATATCGATCCGATACCGATCCGATTATCGGTCGCTCCCTACATACTACATCAGATTTCACGGGGTAGCCCCAAGAGTTTCAATAGTCTGATTTAGGTCAACATATAGATCATTTGGTTTGATAATGCAGGCAGATCTATTTCTGTTTCATAAAATTGTTGTTTTTGAGAATAATTATCTTCAACAATATTATTTAATGGCATCACATTGGGAGAAGTTTTGTTAAGTGAAATAAAAGGTCTGATAAATTCTGTTTGGCTTGACCACAGGCGTTTGTTGAAAGGCTTGAAGTTTGTTTCAGATATTTCTATAAGCGTCCCTTTGTTGCCTTTAATTTTTTAAAAAATGTTTTCTCATTTTTCAGATTTCTAGCCGATGGAGACTCCTATTATACCAGTGGCCACAGTTTTCGTCTTGCAGGCGTCTCGATTTGATATATATATATATATATATATATATATATATATATATATATATATATATATAAATCTACAGTTTTGAATTGTTTCTGCCGTTTTCAAATGTGAAATTATTCCATTTAAATATTTGCTTGTTTTTTTTTTTTGGTATTTCTACAATATATATATATATATTTTTTTTTCAATTTTAATAATATCATGAAAAAATCGGATTTGTCCGAAACCAAAACTAACCTAGCCTACCGATCAAACCTAAGGGAATATAACACTAAGCAAAGTTTTTTGCAGGGTACAGCTAGTAGAAAATAAAATCAATCAATACATCTATCATTGAATTCAGAGGCGTACCTAGCCCCGGGAGGCCCAGTGGGTCACGGGTGACCCAGCAACTTTGAAATAAAATTGCGAATCTTCTAAATCATATTTTAAGTTTTTTTTTGATACAGTATCTATGTTCAACTATCACTTGACATAAGGGAGATCATTCAAACGAACAACAACAAATATTTATGTCTGTAGCACGATGCTTTTGAAGCCACAATCTGGGAAAAAAAATCTTCGTCTACCCCCCATCACTTTGAAGGCTGAATACTTTTGTATAACGTAAGAATTATTTCTGAAAATGTTGTTTTCTTATATTTTAAAGATATAAGAATGCATCCACGCTTCAATTTTTTACAAAAAATGTTTCATTTTACCTCAAAATGACTGTACAATATCGTTGAGTCACCGGTGACCCTGTAATAAGGACAGGTGGATTCAGAGGGGTTGGTCTGTTCAGCATTTCCTGGAAATATTCTTTCCATCTCTTAAGTTGATCATCAATGGAAGAGAGGAGCTTGCCTTGTTTGTCTCGTACTGGTACGTGATTATTTGATTTCTTGCCACTCAGGATTTTAGTGATTTTGTACAGCTGTTTCATGTCATTTTTCCCTGCTGCCTCTTCTGCTCGTTCTGCCATTCTATTGTAGAAGGTTCTTTTATCCTTTCTGAGCATTTTTGAGACTGCTTTTGAGGTTGTGTTGTATTCTTGATGGGTGAGCGGTTTATGCCTCCTTGTTTTTGCTTGGTTTACCATTTGTTTTGCCCGTTTCCTGTCTTCGATTTTTTTTCATGTCTCTTCTTTTATCCAGTGCTTTTTGTTTTCCTGTAGACTTAATATTTCTTTGCATGTCCTTATGATGGTGTCTTTGAAGTTGTTCCATAGAAGAGATATCCAAAGAAGAAATATGGAAGGCACTACGCCAAATGACGACAGGTAAAGCAGCAGGCATCGACAATATACCACCCGAAGTCCTAAAAGAAGGAGGAACTGGAATTGTTAACCAACTTCATAATATATTTAATAAAATTTGGGCAACCGAAACTCCTCCTGCAGAATGGAAAAAGGCCTACTGATCAAGATCCCAAAGAAAGGAGATCTATCACAATGTGATAAATGGCGAGGAATCACCCTACTCTCGGTGCCAAGCAAAGTATTTAGCAGAATACTACTCACCAGAATAAAAGAAGCTTGCGACAGCCTCCTAAGAGAGGAACAGGCTGGGTTCAGAAGAGGAAGGTCATGCATTGACCAGATTGCCACTCTACGTATCATCATTGAACAAACTATTGAATGGCAATGCCCTCTCTATGTCACATTTGTAGACTTTGAAAAGGCCTTCGATAGTATTGACAGAGAGACAATGTGGACAATCATGAGGCACTATGGTATACCAACCAAGATAATAACCATCATTAAAAACCTCTACTTAAACTTCACATGCCAAGTAGTACACAATGGTAGAGTATCAGAGGAATTCAGCATTACAACTAGAGTCAAGCAGGGATGCCTCCTTTCACCACTTCTGTTTCTTCTGGTTCTAGACTGGGTAACCAGAGAGGCTTATGCTGACTCTGGTAAAGGAATCCAGTGGAACCTGGTGAAGAGGCTAGAAGACTTAGAGTTCGCAGACGACCTGGTCATACTGTCCCACAAATTACAAGACATGCAAGAGAAAGCCTCAGCCCTGGATAGTACTGGACAGAGAGTTGCTCTCAAGATAAACCAGCAAAAAACAAAGATTCTGAAAATCAACCAACAACAAGATGGCACAATAGAAGTAGGGAATCAAAGTCTACAACAGGTAGAAAACTTTGTAACAGGAGGAACAGACGAAGACATAGAACGTAGAATAAACCTGGCACGCCAAGCATTCGCTAATCTAAAAGCCGTCTGGAGATCCACATACATTTCTTCCAAAACCAAATTAAGAATCTTTAACACCAATGTGAAATCTGTCCTACTCTATGGGTCTGAAACTTGGAAAACAACAGAGACAACAAGTAATCGACTACAGACCTTCATCAACAGATGTCTAAGGAACATAATGAAAGTAAAGTGGTATGACAAGTTAGAGAACACCAAATTGTGGGAGAAGTGTGGACAGAGATCCATTGTGCAACAAATTCTAGAGAGAAAGTGGAAATGGATTGGACACACTCTTAGAAAAGATACAAACAACAGAACCAGGCAGGCCTTAGACTGGAATCCTCAAGGCAAACGTCACAGAGGAAGACCCAAGCGCACATGGAGACGCAGTATACTAGATGAGACCGGGCGATCAGGGAAGAGCTGGGAAGAGCTTAAAAAACTTGCTAGAGATCGTGACAAGTGGCGAGCTTTCACAGAGGCCCTATGTTCCACAAGGAACTAAAAGGAAACATGATGATGATGATGATGATGACCGTGACCCACTGGGCTTTAGTGTAAATATTTTTTTTTTTTTTTTTGCAAAAATACAAGTAACATTAGTGAATTGTTTATTATATGATTTATTCTTTGCATTTAATCTGTTGTTATATTAAAGTTTTTTTTATCAATGTATATAATTTACATTTGTTATATTTTCTTTTATTTTTATACTTGTATTATGACAAAAAAGTACTATTTTACAACTGAATTAACAATTTATTTATTCCCTTCTTTTTCTTCAATTAGCTAAGATGGCTTCAAGTTACAAAAAATTTTACAAGGCTGAAGAAGCTCTCAACATCCTTGATGCCATAAAGCCAAACGTTAGTGATTTAGATGATGATTCTACAGATGATGAAGAAGATATACTGGACTTTCCTAATCTTGCCCAAGACTTCAATTCGACCATCGATCCTACGTTAAGTGATAATGAGTCAGAGCCTGACGAACAGCAACCATCAACTTCTTCCCCACCCTCCACATCTAAAAGAAAAACCTATTCATGGAGGAAAGCTATATTTTTACCAGCTTGCCACTCTTGTCAGCATTACAGAAAATAAATATCCACTACATAGGCACTGTAAGACCTAATAGAATTCCAGGATGTCTTTTATTGAGTGAATCTGAATTGAAAAAGAAAGGGCGTGATACAATGGACCAATGTATTGAAAAAAATACAAAACATTGTAGCAGTTCGGTGGTATGACACTAGAGCTGTAAATATATTGTCCACATACTCTGGTAAAAACCCCACCAACTATGTGACACGATATGAAAAAGCTCAAGTGAAACACATTCAGGTAGAATGCCCTGCTGTCTTTACAATGAGCATATGGGGGGGGGTGTGGATCTACATGACTGCTATGTAGCAAAGAACTCATACAGAATGAAATCCAAACGCTGGTATATTTATATATTCTGGCAAACGATTCGAATGATGCTGGTGAATGCCTGGCTGTCATATATACAAGTCTGTAAAATTCTCGGAATTAGTGGCAAAGATATTATGACACAGAGATCTTTTCAAGGGAAACTTGCTTCCCTCCTTGTGGATATGAATTCCTGCAAAAAAACTAAAAGATGGCAACTAAGTAATACACCTACTCCCCCAAGGAAACGACAAAGACAACTGATGCCACAAGATGAGGTGATAACTGATGGATTTTATCACTTTATGGTGAAAGCCAGTGGTCGTCAAAGGTGCAAGATTTGCAGGAAAAAGTCACCAAACTTATGTGAAAAATGCAATGTATATTTATGTTTTACAAATGAAAGTAATTGTTTTAAACAATTTCATTTAAGTTTGTAGTATAGCCATTCAATTAAAGTAATTTGAATCTTTTTCTAAATAGTTTTTATGAATTTTCATTAAAATAAAATTTGTTTACCACTAAAGCCCAGTGGAAAAGTAGGCCAGGGTGACATTTTTTTTTCAATTGATTTGGGTTATATGGCCTACAAGTAGCTAAATTACCAAAGGAAATAATATTCCTAGCACTGGATCATAGAGTGGGCCTCCCAGGGCTAGAGTGGGGGAGCGGTCCAAACTTGAAAGTCACCCCGGGCCTCAGCTTGAAAGGGGCCCCAAAACAATATTTTACATTAAATATTAAGTACATTATCTTATGTCATGGTGTCGAATCTCAAAAATGCAGGGGCCCTCAAAAGGGCCGAGTCCCCAAATCCCTAGGTTCGGCACTGATTGAAATATTTAGGAAGTAGGAAACAGTGAACTTGTGGGATTTCTCCACCATGTTGTAATACTTTTCATATAGACACGCGCAGAGTGCTCTCTGGATACTTTATGACTGCGCATTATGTGTGTAATTAAATATAATACAAATTTACATACAAATATTTTTTAATTAGGAAATCAAACAAAGATTATAGTAAGTTTATTTCTGCATACTTCCATTTTACTTAAAACATAGATTCTTTTACCATCAGATTTTCATGACCATTGGTATAGTCTTCTTCTGGAGAGGTTGTTATGTTGCATGGTTGTTCATTAGGGATTGTTTTGTTTCATAGTTGTTCTGGAGATGTTTTTATGTAGAATTATTGTTCTGGAGAGGTTGTTATCAGTGCTCGATTTAAGAAAAAACCAGTGCCGGGATGAACAAAAATTTCTGCAACGCTGGGGATAAATGTCTATGATTTCATCCCCGGCTGGGATATATTAGCTAAAGCAGAGCCGGGGATGACAGGTCTCAGTGCCGGGGATATCCCCGGCATCCCCGGCGGTAAATCGAGCCCTGGTTGTTATGTTGCATAGTTGCTCTGGGGGGATGGGGGTTATGTTGCTTGGTTTTTCTATAAAAGGTTGTTATGTTGCCATGGGCGTATTCATGGGTGGGGGGGGGGGGGGCAAGGGGGCATTTGCCACCCTCTACTTTTTGGAAAAAATTCCTGAAAGTTTATTACATTGAAGAACATGTACATATATCAAACATAAAAAAGAATTATATCTGCAAGTATAACTGATTACATTATTTTTAAAGAATGGTTTCAGTATCAAACAGTTACTATACTAATAAAATAGAGTATAAAAATATAAATTGCACTGATACAGCAATAATATTGTAATTTTAAACTATTTATTCTGGGACAAACATTGTAAACGTTTTGATATATGTCCAAATCAATTGATAACATTTTCTTAAATTTTTTCCTTGTTTTGAGATATTCTTTTCCTGCGGATACTTATCATACAAAGACCAGATAAACGATCGTCACCAGTTGTTGAGCGTAGCCACGTTTTCACTGGTCTTAGAGTGCTAAATGATCTCTCGATTGTGCACGTTGTTACTGGAAAAGTCAATGCTGTCAAAAAAACCATTTTAATCATGGGAAAAAAATTGGCTTTATCTAATACCTCACAAAGAGTCATTGTTTTTCCTCTTTTCTAGTTTTACATTTCCATATATCATACAAGGTTTCACTCTCCTCAATTAAATTGTCAAATGCGTAATATTTAGCAATAGCCCCGGCTTGAACCTTAAATGCGAGTCTTTCTAGTTTTGTCATCAAAAAGGGATGAAAAACTAAATGGGAAAATGTTGGCTGATTTTCTACACAAAAACGAGTTTCCAGTTAATAGAATCAAGGTAGGGTGTAAAAACAGTTATTCTAACATAATCCTCAGTCAAATCAACTTTTGTATTTTTCCTGTTCATTTGTCTTCCAGCTTGTCACATTTTCAGCGAACATCCGCAACCTTTTATATATGTGTCCATTAGGGTGCATCACCAAAAAAAAATATGTAATAATTGATGTGTCTGCTATTTAAATTTGTTCCATTGATCAAAAAAAGCATTGTGTAAAAAAATAAAAAATATTTGACAATATTTAGAGGTCCCCCGGACTTTAACAAAGTTTGCATAATTAAGAGAAAACTAGATAAAACCATCCTTCTTGTAAAGTCTTACAGTCTTACATACAAAAAGTGAAGAAAACATTATTGCTTGTTAATTTATTTTACTATAGATTGTACCTGGTTGTCTTACATAAATCATCAACATGCAATTAGACACCTTTGTATTATAATTTATTCAACTTTTTTAATAAGTTATTCCAATATTACTTTCATTTATCTGTAACCTAATTTTCTTAGATGCCCATTAGGGTGCATCACCAAAAAAAATTTTTAATAATTGATCTGTCTGCTATTTAAATTTGTTCCATTGATCAAAAAAAGCATTATGTAAAAAAAATAAAAAAATATTTGACAATATTTAGAGGTCCCCCGGACTTCAACAAAGTTTGCATAATTAAGCGAAAACTAGATAAAACCATCATTCTTGTAAAGTCTTACAGACTTACATACGAAAAGTGAAGCGCTATATAAATTGTTTTATAGTCTTTGGTGTTATAATGTTTGGTAGCTATGATTGATTTTGATAAGCAGTTGTGCTAGAAATAAAATTTAAAATTCACATTTTATTAGCAAAAACAACACTTTTCCTTACCGCATATTGATGACCAAGGCAAGAATTTTAATTTCTTTATTTATATTATTTTAATTTCTGATACACATGACCTATAAAATCAGAACATGGAAATGATATGAAAAACAACAATAAAATGTTTACACCTTCTAAGGAAATGCTGGCTGACCCTGGCATCACTTCAACAGTTGCATATCCAGTTATTACTGCGTCTCCTGCCTCGCGAACAAAGAAACCACAAGCTCTTCTGAAAACTGAATTGTTTGGCATTGGCCCTGCAATCTGTGTTGATGATGCTATAATTACTGGAATTCTTCGACTACCAACTTGTTTACAAGTTTTGAGGTGCATGATGTATCACTGCAATGTAGCAGCACACAGTGAGCGTCCAGGTTCTCTTGGTGCACCTTCTCGATTTACAACTACCGAAATTGTGCTGAATCAAGTTACTGCTTTCTTTGAAAAAGCAAACATTCCAATGGTGACAGATAGGAGAGCTTGTGAGAAGATTGTTCAGCTTCTTGATGAATACAATAAACTTCGTTCAATTGATAAAAGTCGCCGAAACACACCAGCCACCAAACGTAAACTGGAACAAATGAAATCTATGTTGGCAACAACTTTTTAACTGTGGCCATCAAATGTCGAGACTATTATCAAGAATGCAGAAGATCTAGGATTCTTGAGGTCTATGAAAGGAGACAGGTCTTCCAGCTTTATCATTTGACAAAACACTTTCAAAAAAAGTCGCTCGACGCCATTCACGGGTTGTCGCAACATTGGAACGTCAGAAATGCGCAAGAGAAGAAAATGCAGCATGTTCAACGATATCAGTGCCTTCCAGCGAAAGTAGCAGTGACGAACCAGATGATTCTACTTCTAAATCTGAAGATAATATGGAGTTTTTTGATAACTGTTTGGATGATATAATGCCATTGCAAAAGCGAAGAAATCCAACAGGAGCTTTGGTATTTGTACCTCCAGATGTTTTAAGCCGACTTCACGGCTGAAATGATCCCACTTGCTCTGTTCAGCAATGAAGTACCTGTGTTGGAAAAACGAACTCTAGCAGATGCTCTGCTAAGGCTTCGACCAGTGGTTGCCCTCCAAACTCCACAGAATCGATTTGGAAATGGTGGGGAAAACCACGATTCCAATCAATTGATTCTCAAACTCGGTTGTGTATTCTGGCTGGAGTTGACTCGTGGTTTACTATATACAGACTTCAACTGGACACAGGATTCCTCCAACTGCCTGTTGATGATTGGTGCCAAACAGCTTCTTACATTGCCAGTGCAGAAAATGTTGCTGCTATTAACGTTGTTAACGATTGTGCCGAGAGAGGAGTGAAACTGACAGCTGACTTTGTTGAAGCAGCACGAATGGATGAACATTTTCAAAACTTTCTTCAAGTGGTAGAAATGGACCGCAAAAACATCTCAAATGTGCGCAAACCTTACAGACGTGCAACAAAGTGAAACTGAATTAAATGCAACAGTAATAAATAATTTAATACTTTAATGTAATTTTTATATAGGCTAGAATAAACTTTTTTTTCTTTACATGTCATGTTTTGTGATTTCTTGAGCGGGGGGGGGAACCTCTAAATCAACTCTGATTTGAAAAATATATTTTACACAAGTTATTATTAATGATATTAGAACAAATTAGAAACATAGACAGCTCAAAAACAAACAATCAATTTTTTCCTCTATTATGGTGATGCATCCTAGTTTCCATCTAGTTTCACACAGCAAAGGAACATTTGGAATTAAATTTCTTCGCTGATTAATTTCTCAGAAAAACACTATAATTGACTTAATTTTTCCTATTGTGTTTCGTACAACATTCACATTATTTAAATCGTTCACGACAAGATTTAGTTTATGAAAACTGTAATGTACAAATGCTGCTTTTTGGTCTTTTTTTCGAATTATTGCTTGGACTCCTCCTTCTTTACCTGACATTGTAAAACAATCGTCTTATCCTTGACCAACAAGCTTTGTCAAATCTAATCCTAATTCTAATGAATTTGTAATGATGGTGTTCTTTGTCAAATCTAACACCAAGTGACATCTGCTCAATGGCTGAAATTATGTTGTCTCGTCGGAAAGTAAGTATAGAAATTACAACTGAGTTAGGAATGTAGAAATGGTGGGACCGAGTTTGTTGCAATGTTCTTGAATTTGTCTTTTAAATGATGAGTTCAACTGCTCATCTATATAAACTGCTTTGGCTTCCAATAATGCAACAAAATAGCTTCAAACTTTAATAAGAATCTTTGTGCTATGTGTTTTGCATGTGGCTACGTGCAACTTCGTTGAAATCTTTTAATTTTGTGCATGGTTTGATGACAAATGCCCCCTAAACTCCTGGAATTACTTTTTGTGGAAACAACACGTAAAATTTGCAAACAGCACATTTTAACATTTGAGAGTGTACAACCCACGATGAATAGTTTGATAACCAAGAATATCTAAAACCACCACTATCAGCTTTAAAAATCATACTTTTTATCAGGGGTTCAACAATCAAGGATCAGCAGCAATTTCAACTCATTTGAAAGGTCGTATGTCAAGACATACCTTCCTATTTCCAATTTAGGTGATGAAGAAGTGACAGAGACAATTAAATAAGAAATAGATTCTTCAGTTCTGTCTAGCTGTTGAACTTGTACTGTTGTCCTCAATGCATATGATAATTCAGATACTGCAGACGCCCTAAAATCTTCTAAAAACGGCTTTTCGGAATCCCGCGATTGCTCTACTTTTCGTTTTATTGAGCCTGTAAACAATTTCAGATATCCATCTTTTCATATTAATTTAGGATACATTTAAAAACTCAGTGGCAGACGATTATAAACTAAAAAGAGTTGCCAGATTAAAAAAAACCTTAATGCAAAAAAACATTTTCGAAGGACAAATCAAGCAATAGAATGCAAAAAAAAAAAATTAAAATCGGAACATGCTTGTGCTTGTAATCAAAATGCTTGTATTTTCAAATATATTTATTTATGTCAATATAAATAATTAACGATATACTTAACTTGGATTTAATTAAGAAATAAACCTGTATGGCATTGTCTGTTAAAATAAAAAACGAATTTTTGCCCCCCTCTGGAAAAATTCCTAGCGACGCCAATGTATGTTGCATGGTTGTTCTGGAGAGGCTGTTAAATTGCATAGTTCGTTAGAGGTTCTTTTGTTGCATATCTGTTCTGGAGAGGATGTTATGTTGCATGGTTTTTGTCTGGAGAGGTTTTTATGTTGCATGGTTGTTCTGAAGAGGTTGTTATTTAGAATGGTTGTTCTGGAGAGGTTGTTAAGAACGCTTATAATGTTCAAAAATACATCATGCAATGTATGTAATTGGAAAACCACACTTCAAATTGTCTATGAGCTTTTTATTAAATAAATGTAATAGATTAAACAATCAAATCAAAGTTTGCTGATGCAATAGTCATCTTGAGATTTTTTAATTTTCAGAATTAGCATTTTTTTCTAATTTTCACCCTACTAAATTTAAAAAACTCGACAAAAATGTATTTATTATTTTATCAAAAAACTACTCAATCATTCCATAAATAAAATTTTCCTGATTATAAAAATGTACATTTTATATGAATCAGTCTATAAATATTTGAGAAATATTTGCCACAAAAAGGTCAAAAATTTAAAGATGGCGGCATGCCACACCCACAAATATCAAATGTTTTATGTTTTTCTTGTTGCAAAAAATAATTTTTAGAGCATTTTCAAAAAAAAAATGCTCTATTGTTCCCGTTTTGTCTGTCTGTCTGTCTTTCTGTCCGTCATCACCCTAGATCTCAACAACCATAAGTCCTAGACCCATGATGTATATATCATTTTGTAGGTCTTGGCCTGCCAAGAAATGTCTTTTGTCCGTTTCGCGATCTGACCTCTGAGGGCCGTAAAAGGGGGCTTGTAAAGTACCGTTTTTTACTATATAAGCTATATTAACAAAGGAGCGCCCTATATCTCAGCAACCATAAGTCATAGACCCATGATGTATATATCATTTTGTAGGTCTTGACCTGCCAAGTGTACATCAAAAGTCCATTTCGCGATCTGACATCTCAGGGCCGAAAAAAAAGACTTTCCTAGGTACCGTTTTTGCTTATATTTTAAATATAAATAATAAAAGCTAATCAAAGGGGCGTAATAATTATTTATTTTTGTAACAGTTATTCAACATGATTACTTCCCTCTCTATTTATCAAAACACGGAAAAAAATACGGATTTCGTTCGGCGTAACCGGCGAAAATGCTCTAAAATGTCCTTTGTCCGAAACGGAAAAGACTTAAATTGCTTGTTTAACATTCTATATAATTACTATGATATTACAATGTCTTAAACTTTAGGTAATAATTAAGTTTTTATTTTGACCCGAGTCATCAGGTATCCCATGATGCAATATCACAAGACAAAAATTTCTAAACAATGGCTTCGGAGCTTTTTTTTTAAATTTAAGATGGCAAAAAAAGTTATTATTTTTATAAATCTATTAAGGGCATGTCATATTTAACAAAAATGTTGATTAATATTAGCTGTACCCTGCCAAATCTTTGCATAGATAATTAGAGATAGATTACTGCTCAAGATCGATAAGTTTTAAAAAAAAACAACCTGCGAGGCCAGGATAAAAAAAAAACTGTAGCATAGCCACACAACCACCACATAAAACAATTAATGACTGTTGTTAGCCTTTTATTTAAAACATATTCGAAGTCTTAGGAACATAGTCTATTTTTGTAATTTAAAAATAATCAAAGCACTTTTAAATATTAAATGAAATAATAGGATAGCTAAGAATATTATTTGTACATGTTATTAGTACATATTATTTGTACATGTTATTTATACATATTATTTGTACATGTTATTTGTACATGTTATTTGTACATGTTATTTGTACATATTATTTTTACATGTTATTTTTGCATATTATTTGTACATGTTATTTTTGCATATTATTTGTACATGTTATTTGTACATATTATGTGTACATATTATTTTACATGTTATTTGTACATATTATTAGTACATATTATTTGTACATACGTTTATAAGAAGCCATGATTAATATTTTAAACTGAAATACTGTTTTATTCTTCATTCTTAAATTCGATTTAATGCCAACATGTACACTTAAATCCGCTATTATTATATTAGGCTAGCTATTAAGTCCGGCGTCGCCCGGAAAATCTAGGTGTCATGTAATACCCTTTCCTAATCAATTTAACTGCTGCATTTTTACATACGATTAATTATGTTATATTCACTTAAGTAAAGGTATGATTTCTTATTTACGCCACCTCCCTAATGTGCAGAAACGACCTACATTTCATACGTCACAAATTACGTTTAACCCGTCAACGCTAACCAACCAAACCAGCTAACCAAACGAACCAACCGAACCAATCAACCAAACCAATAAACCAAAACAAACACCTTAATCAAAGATATGGGTGCTAATTTATGTCATCTACCTCCATGGGCGTGTTCAAGGGGGGGGGGGGCAAGGGGGCATTTGCCCCCCCCCCCATACATTTTGAAAAAATGTCATAAACTTGTTACAATAAAACTAAATTTCCCGAAAATTTTTCTTACTGTGTTTCATACAGCATTCACATTATTCAAATCGTTCACAAGATTTAATTTATGTGAACTGCAATGTACAATTGCTGCTTTTGGGTCTTTTTTCGAATTATTGCTTGAACTGCTCCTTCTTTACTTGCCATTGTAGAACATCCGTCTTATCCTTGACTAACAATATTTGTCGTTTCTAATCAGGCCCGTAGCGTGCGAGGGTCTAGCGTTTTGTCTAGCCCCCTCTGCTTGTTTGCTCTACTTAGTAAAATTTATTTCCTGGACCCCTGCTATTGTTTGGCCCCTGCTGTAGAATTACTGGCCCCTACTGTAGAATTTTCACGCTACGAGGCTGTATCTAATCTAAATTCTAATGAATTTATAATTATGGTGTTCTTTTACAAATCTAACACCAAGTGACAGCTGCTCAATGCCTGAAATTATATTGTCTCGTCGGCAAGTGTAGAAATTGCACCTGAATTATCTGCTTCACGAGCAATGTCTTCCGACAGGCCCACCGACAAAAATTTCGGGCCCCTGGGTAGGGCTGTCACGTTGATTGGTCAGCTCGCCCTAAAACTCGTCGGGCTTCTAGGCATTTGTTCCCTGCCCCCCTCTCGGCGGCACTGGTTGCGTAGATATACAAAGCACTACAAGAACCAATTGACAAATGATTACCTAGAACTTCATCTCCAGATTCAACAAGAAAGTCTAACAGGTCGTAAAAATTAACAGAATGTGATTCTTTTCCACGAATTGCCAAATAATGCATGCCGCAAAAAAAAAATTGTAAAAATGGAGGGACCCAGTTTGTTGCAATTTTCTTGAATTTGTTTTCTAAATGATGAGTTCAACTGCTCATCTATAGAAACTGCTTTGGATACCAATAGTGCAACAAAATATATTGCATCCTTAATAAGAGACTTTGTGCCATGTGGTTTGCATGTGGCTACGTGGATCTTCGTTGAAATCTTTTAATTTTGTGCATGGTTTGATGACAAACGCTCCCTGAACTCCTGGAATTACTTTTTGCGAAAACAACACGCACAATTTGCAAAAGGCACCTTTTAACATTTGCAAGTATACAACCCACGATGAATAGTCTGATAACCAAGCATATATAAAACCTCTGTTTCCACCACTGTCAGGTCTAAAAATCATACTTTTTATCAGGCATCCAACAATCAAGGATCAGCAGCATTTGAAATGTATGTCAAGACTTACCTTCCGATATCCAGTTTTGGAAATGAAGAAGTGACAGCGACAATCAAATTAGAAATAGTTTATTCAGTTGTGTCTGGGTGTTGAACTTGTACTGTTTTCCTCAATGCATATGATAATTCAGATGCTGCAGACGCCCTAAAATCTTCTAATAACGGCTTTTCGAAATCCCGCGATTGCTCTACTTTTCGTTTTATTGAGCCTGTACAATTTTTTTCTGATATCCATCTTTTCATATTAATTCAGGATAAATTTAAAAACTCACTCAGTGACAGACGATTATAAACAAACAAGAGTTGCCAGATAAAATAAAAAAACTTAAATGCCAAAAACATTTTCGAAAGCCAAATGAAGCTACTGAAGGCCAAATTTAAAAAAAATCAGAACATGCTTGTAGGAAAAATGTTTGAATTTTCAAATACATTTATTTATGTCAATATAAATAATTAATGTTATACCTAGCTTGGATTTAACTGAGAAATAAGCCTGTATGGCATTGTCAGTTAAAATTAAAAACGTATTTTTGCCCCCCCCCCTGGAAAAATTCCTAGCGACGCCCATACCTACCTCATATGACACCAACCTAATGTGCAGAAATGACCTACATTTCACAAATTACGTTTTACCCGGGAATGCTAAAAACTTAGGATTATTTGTTTCAACAGTAATTAATTCTCTCAATGTTAAAATCAAAACGAAGCGTTAAAAAAAAACTTTTATAAAAAGTAAAAAATAAATACTTCATTATGCCATTTTACAGCTGAGTGGCAAGTTGATGCAGCACACGCGCGCAAGTTCAATTCGACTTCTAATTTTCTTTCTTACTTTCTTACTTACACGCTGTGCTTAAATTTAGTGATAAGTAAAAAATAATTGCAGAAATATAATTTTTTTATTTCTGAATCCATATATGAATCCATTGCTGTTTAATCTAAACAGAAAACAAATAAATTTTCTCATAAAAAAGTAATGAGTATAAAAAACCACAAACCCCACACCCCCATCTTAATCTATAGGGCAGCGGAAAAAAAATGTGGGTCTCCCCCCCCCCTCGGCTCATATTTTTTCCACTCCGTCGACTCCTACTTCATTTGTTTATAAACAGGACAGAACCGGCTTTCATATATAATAAGAAAATGTATTTAGACTCATCACTAAATGTATTTAGACTCATCACTAAATGTATTTAGACTCCTCACTAAATGTATTTAGACTCATCACAAAGTGTAATAGACTCATCATAAAGTGTATTTGGACTCATCACAAAATGTATTTAGACTCATCACAAAACTGTAGACTTGGGTTCATAGAATTTTCCAATTAATTCCCAGCTAAAATGTTAAAAAAAAAAACTATCGGCCTATTTCTTTCCGAAAAAAAACATGATTTCAGTAAAATGTTTATTATTGAAGGCCACAAAGTTAACGAACCTTGTTATCTAATAGTTGTTTAAATCTATATTAATAATACACGCATGTTAATTCATGTAAATTGTTGACAATACAATGAAGTAGCACTGCAGTCCTTTACAAAACAGTAGCATGTGTGTACAATGTTACATGTATAACAACGGCAGTGTATCTTACGTGTTTGTACATCAACAAAACAAGGTGTACTCAATGTTGGTGGAATCAACAACACAAGGTGTACTCAATGTGGGTGGAGTCAACAACACAAGGTGTACTTAATGTGGGTGGAGTCAACAACACAAGGTGTACTTAATGTGGGTGGAGTCAACAACACAAGGTGTTATCAATGTGGGTAAAGTCAACAACACAAGGTGTACTCAATGTGAGTGGAGTCAACAACACAAGGTGTACTTAATGTGGGTGGAGTCAACAACACAAGGTGTACTTAATGTGGGTGGAGTCAACAACACAAGGTGTACTTAATGTGGGTGGAGTCAACAACACAAGGTGTACTCAATATGGGTGGAGTCAACAACACAAGGTGTACTCAATATGGGTGGAGTCAACAACACAAGGTGTACTCAATATGGGTGGAGTCAACAATACAAGGTGTACTCAATGTGGGTGGAGTCAACAACACAACGTGTACTCAATGTGGGTGGAGTCAACAACACAAGGTGTACTCAATATGGGTGGAGTCAACAACACAAGGTGTACTCAATGTGGGTGGAGTCAACAACACAAGGTGTACTCAATGTGGGTGGAGTCAACAACACAAGGTGTACTTAATGTGGGTGGAGTCAACAACACAAGGTGTCCTCATTCTGGGTGGAGTCAAAAACACAAGGTGTACTCAATGTGGGTGGAGTCAACAACACAAGGTGTACTCATTGCGGGTGGAGTCAACAACACAAGGTGTACTCAATATGGGTGGAGTCAACAACACAAGGTGTACTCAATGTGGGTGGAGTCAACAACACAAGGAGTACTTAATGTGGGTGGAGTCAACAACACAAGGTGTACTCATTGTGGGTGGAGTCAACAACACAAGGTGTACTCAATGTGGGTGGAGTCAACAACACAAGGTGTACTCATTGCGGGTGGAGTCAACAACACAAGGTGTACTCAATATGGGTGGAGTCAACAACACAAGGTGTACTTAATGTGGGTGGAGTCAACAACACAAGGTGTACTCATTTTGGGTGGAGTCAACAACACAAGATGTACTCAGTGTTGGTGGAATCAAAAACACAAGGTGTACTCAATATGGGTGGAGTCAACAAAACAAGGTGTACTCAATATGGGTGGAGTCAACAACACAAGGTGTACTCAATATAGGTGGAGTCAACAACACAAGGTGTACTCAATGTGGGTGGAGTCAACAACACAAGGTGTACTCAATGTGGGTGGAGTCAACAACACAAGGTGTACTTATTGAGGGTGGAGACAACAACACAATGTGTACTCAATATGGGTGGAGTCAACAACACAAGGTGTACTCAATGTGGGTGGAGTCAACAACACTAGGTGTACTCAATGTGGGTGGAGTCAACAACACAAGGTGTACTCAATATGGGTGGAGTCAACAACATAAGGTGTACTCAATGTGGGTTGAGTCAACAACACAAAATGTACTCAAAATGGGTGGAGTCAACAACACAAGGTGTACTCAAAATGGGTGGAGTCAACAACACAAGGTGTACTCAATGTGGGTGGAGTCAAAAACACAAGGTGTACTCAATGTGGGTGGAGTCAACTACACAAGGTGTACTCATTGCGGGTGGAGTCAACAACACAAGGTGTACTCAATATGGGTGGAGTCAACAACACAAGGTGTACTTAATGTGGGTGGAGTCAACAACACAAGGTGTACTTAATGTGGGTGGAGTCAACAACACAAGGTGTTTTCAATGTGGGTGGAGTCAACAACACAAGGTGTACTAAATGTGGGTGGAGTCAACAGCACAAGGTGTACTTAATGTGGGTGGAGTTAACAACACAAGGTGTACTCATTGTGGGTGGAGTCAACAACACAAGGTGTACTCAATGTGGGTGGAGTCAACAACACAAGGTGTACTTAATGTGGGTGGAGTCAACAACACAATGTGTACTCAATATGGGTGGAGTCAACAACACAAGGTGTACTCAATGTGGGTGGAGTCAACTACACAAGGTGTACTCATTGCGGGTGGAGTCAACAACACAAGGTGTACTCAATATGGGTGGAGTCAACAACACAAGGTGTACTCAATGTGGGTGGAGTCAACAACACAAGGTGTACTTAATGTGGGTGGAGTCAACAACACAAGGTGTACTCAATATGGGTGGAGTCAACAACACAAGGTGTACTCAATATGGGTGGAGTCAACAACACAAGGTGTACTCAATATGGGTGGAGTCAACAACACAAGGTGTACTCAATATGGGTGGAGTCAACAACACAAGGTGTACTCAATATGGGTGGAGTCAACAACACAAGGTGAACTCAATATAGGTGGAGTCAACAACACTAGGTGTACTCAATGTGGTTGGAGTCAACAACACAAGGTGAACTCAATATAGGTGGAGTCAACAACACAAGGTGTACTAAATGTGAGTGGAGTCAACAACACAAGGTGTACTTAATGTGGGTGGAGTCAACAACACATGGTGTACTCAATGTAGGTGGAGTCAACAACACAAGGTGTACTCAATATGGGTGGAGTCAACAACACAAGGTGTACTCAATGTGGGTGGAGTCAAAAACACAAGGTTACTCAATGTGGGTGGAGTCAACAACACAAGGTGTACTTAATGTGGGTGGAGTCAACAACACAAGGTGTACTCAATATGGGTGGAGTCAACAACACAAGGTTTACTCAATGTGGGTGGAGTCAACAACACTAGGTGTACTCAATGTGGATGGAGTCAAAAACACAAGGTGTACTCAATATGGGTGGAGTCAACAACATAAGGTGTACTCAATGTGGGTTGAG
Source organism: Bulinus truncatus (assembly GCA_021962125.1). Taxonomy (NCBI): domain Eukaryota; kingdom Metazoa; phylum Mollusca; class Gastropoda; family Planorbidae; genus Bulinus; species Bulinus truncatus. The sequence continues at coordinate 528,170 of JAGDYQ010000028.1, read as the reverse complement.
TCAACAACACAAGGTGTACTCAAAATGGGCGGAGTCAACAACACAAGGTGTACTCAAAATTGGTGGAGTCAACAACACAAGGTGTACTCAATGTGGGTGGAGTCAACAACACAAGGTGTACTCAATGTGGGTGGAGTCAACAACACAAGGTGTACTTAATGTGGGTGGAGTCAACAACACAAGGTTTACTCCATGTGAGTGGAGTCAACAACACAAGATGTACTCAGTGTGGTTGGGGTCAACAACACAAGGTGTATTGAATGTGGATGGAGTCAACAACACAAGGTGTACTCAATATGGGTGGAGTCAACAACACAAGGTGAACTCAATATAGGTGGAGTCAACAACACAAGGTGTACTCAATGTGGGTGGAGTCAACAACACAAGGTGTACTTAATGTGGGTGGAGTCAACAACACAAGGTGTACTGATTGTGGGTGGAGTCAACAACACAAGGTGTACTTAATGTGGGTGGAGTCAACAACACAAGGTGTACTTAATGTGGGTGGAGTCAACAACACAAGGTGTTTTCAATGTGGGTGGAGTCAACAACACAAGGTGTACTAAATGTGGGTGGAGTCAACAGCACAAGGTGTACTTAATGTGGGTGGAGTCAACAACACAAGGTGTACTCATTGTGGGTGGAGTCAACAACACAAGGTGTACTCAATGTGGGTGGAGTCAACAACACAAGGTGTACTTAATGTGGGTGGAGTCAACAACACAATGTGTACTCAATATGGGTGGAGTCAACAACACAAGGTGTACTCAATGTGGGTGGAGTCAACAATACAAGGTGTACTCATTGTGGGTGGAGTCAACAACACAAGGTGTACTCAATATGGGTGGAGTCAACAACACAAGGTGTACTTAATGTACTCAAGCGTGAAAGGGTGTGAACAATTTTCATTTTGCATCGTGCAAGATGAAGTCGCGTGTTGAACTCATAATATATTTACCCATTTGATTGTTCAATACAGAAGAAAACATAAGATTGAAATACTGCAAAATGCGTTCTACATAAATTATTGTAAAATGAATTATACACCAAGTATGTATAATATACAGCTGATAGAGTAGTACACACACATATAAAGTATATCTAAATAGATAGCCACATATTCTGAGTTGTTACAATAATAAAAAGTTTTCACTTACTTTAAATTGGTAAGTTTATATTGGTGGTTTCTTGTGGCTTTACACTAAGCTGAGAATGTAAGAAGATTTCCAAAAAAACTCATGTGATTTATAACTCTTAAATATTTGGTTATGCTGAAAGCCCTACGACTTAATGGGTAGAAAGAAAGATCTAAGACTTAATGGGTAGAAAGAAAGATATACGACTTAATGGGTAGAAAGAAAGATATACGACTTAAGATGTGTCAAATAAATTTACTTTCGTGCACGTGCTGCCTCGGGTGCAGTAAAAACAAATTGTGCCCTTAAAATTTTGATTGAAATCAAAAAGGGTAAAAAATACGTTTAAATGTAGACTTTCTTGGCCACTTTATATGGCAGGGTCTCGGCAGCGCACCCTGTGGCTCGTAGTTACAATTAAAAAAACAAAAATACGGAGAGAAAAAAAGCTGTGACTTTATCACACTAGTACATGCACGATGACATCATCACAATATCACCAGTACATGCACGATGACATCATTAAAATATCACCAGTACATGCACGATGACTTCATTAAAATATCACCAGTACATCTCCAATGTCATCATTACAATATCACCAGTACTAGAACGATGACATTACAATATAACCAGTAGATGTACATTTCAGTACAATGACATCAATACATATAACTATTATTTGTAAATAAATGACATTTTTACAATACAATATAATAACAAGCGCAAATGTTTTAACCCAAGTAATTTCAATTTTACTTTCTGTATCAAGTATTTTGTAACAATTAAGTTTCTTACCTATAGCTATAGTTTTACTGTAGAAATAAAATGTAAAATCATGTTTACTACTATAGTCTATACACGAATATTGTAATAATGGTTCCTTTAGTTGTTAACTTTCATCACTCATCTTTTCACTTTGACATCCACCAAGTCAGAAACAAAGGAAACACAAGCCTTACCATCAACATTTCCATAATACAGACAATCCAGAAATGTGTTATGGTAACATGTTTGGTCATAATTCTTGAAGACACTTGGTGAAATAAAACTATCCAAACCCATGGGGTGAATGTATGTAGCCAGGTGACACAGGGTGAATGAGTTGAAAAAGAAAAACACTAAAGATTGGTTTTCTAATTGCTTGCATGCAAAGAGTCAAAGTGGGTGGGGGAGGGCTCAAGTCAGACGGCAGATGTAGGTTAGTTTGAAATGAGGAAAGCTAAATTTATCCTTTTACAAATAATTTTGTACATGATATTATCAGAGGGGGATTCAATGACTGGCGCAGCGGACGCGTACCCAGGGCCCACGAATATTTAAGGGCCCATCAAAGCTCAATTTGATGTGTCTCTATTCTTCTATAGGGCCCAACTTTTTCTTCTGCCCCTGGTGCCTCAACTGACAGAAGTCCGCCCTTGAAAGTTATACATTTAGAAACGAGATTAAACGGTTGATGAATGGCTAAAGATATTAACAGCTGATAATTGTTATAGATATTAACAGCTGAAAATTGTTATAGATATTAACAGCTGAAAATTGTAATAGATATTAACAGCTGATAATTTTTAAAGATATTAACATTTGATAATTGTTGATGATATTAAAAGCTGATAATTGTTAAATATGTAACAGCTGATGATTGTTAAATATGTTAACAGTTGACGAATGTTGAAGATGTTTACAACCGATTAAAAATAAAGATGTTAACAATAAATAAGATATAAAAATAGTTCAAATGGAAACAATTATTCAATTAATGAGATGTTGAGATGTTAATTAACAGTGATGTGTTGCCGAACATGTTGTTAATTATTGAGAAAGGACGATAACATTTGTTAACACTATACAGTTAATGAAATGATAATATTTTATCACTGACATAAAAATGTGCAGTTAAAATATATTCCAAATGTTGTTTTGTTTTACGTTCGTGTAGAAGTTAAGTTTTCGGTGTTCTGCCATATATCATAGCCGACATGTACTGCTATGTTACAACTGTCTACCAGGTATGGCATATGACAACTGATGTCCCTTGAGAAAGGAATAAATTACGTCCCAGGCCTGGGGTTTCAAATGTGTGTCACGACCCTCCTATAGGTCGTCTGGTTGTTTTATGTTGGTCCCTGACACAGACATAAGTTGTTGTGTAAATATTTTCATCTTTTTGCTTTTTTTTTTTTTGCTTCTCTAAACACAGGTATCATTTACTTTGTTCATTTCTTTTATCATGGTTTCTCTTGATACACAATTTCCGGTAAAAGGTTAAACCTCAATATGGGCATTGACTGTAAATAATTTGGGAACTAATGTCAAAGAGTTATGAATGACTGACCTATAGTGAGTTATTACATTAATTTCTACTGCACAAACAGTGGACACTATTTCTAATTTACGAACAGCGGATAATATGTCTACTTCTATACAATGGACAATATGTCTACTTCTATACATCGGACAATATGTGTCTACTTCTATACAGTGGACAATATGTCTACTTCTATACAGCGGACAATATGTCTACTTCTATACAGCGGATATATGTCTACTTCTATACAGTGGACAATATGTCTACTTCTATACAGTGGACAATATGTCTACTTTTATACAGCGGACAATATGTCTACTTCTATACAGCGGACAATATGTCTACTTCTATACAGCGGACAATATGTCTACTTCTAAACAGCGGATATATGTCTACTTCTATACAATGGACAATATGTCTACTTCTATACAGCGGACAATATGTCTACTTCTATACTGTGGACAATATGTCTACTTCTATACAGTGGACAATATGTCATTTCTATACGGAGGACAATATGTCTACTTTTATACAGCGGACAATATGTCTACTTCTATGTGTTTGATTGTATTACTTCTACTTCTATAAAGCGAACCGTATGTCTACTTTACAAACAGAGGACAATATGTCTATTTCTATACAGCGAACAATATGTCTAATTTACAAACAGAGGACATTTTTATTTTATATTTATTTGGATTTTCTTAACTGTGTCCCAGTGCCTGATATTTTTATATAATTTAACAAGGGCCATTTCAAGGCATTACGGAGCTCCTGACTAACACTGGGGGAGGGGCTCATTACAAACACTGGCTATGAGGGGCTACTGACAAATACTGGCAATGAGGGGCTATTGACAAACACTGACAATGAGGGGCCACTGACAAACACTGGCTATAAGGGGCCACTGACAAACACTTGCAATGAGGGGCCACTGACAAACAATGGCAATGAGGGGCCACTAACAAATACTGGCTATAAGGGGCCACTGACAAATACTGGCTATAAGGGGCTACTGACAAACACTGGCAATGAGGGGCCACTGACAAATACTGGCAATGAAGGGCCACTGACAAATACTGGCAATGAGGGGCCACTGATAAACAATGGCAATGAGGGGCCACTGACAAACAATGGCAATGAGGGGCCACTGACAATTACTGGCAATGAGGGGCCACTGACAAACAATGGCAATGAGGGGCCACTGATAAACAATGGCAATGAGGGGTCACTGGCAAACACTGGCAATGAGGGGCCACTGATAAACACTGGCAATGAGGGGCCACTGGCAAATACTGGCAATGAGGGGCTTGTCTGTCGCCCTTTTTCATCAACTGTATATATCATTTTGTAGGTCTTGGCCTGCCAAGAAAACACTTTGGTCCATTTCGCGATCTGACCTCTGAGGGCCGAAAAAGGGGGCGTTTTAAGTACCGTTTTTTGCTTATATTATAAATATAAATAATAAAAGCTAATCAAAGGGGCGTAATCATTATTTATTTTTGTAACTGTTATTCAACATGATTACTTCCCTCTCTATTTATCAAAACCTATACGCGTGGAGCAAAATCTATGGCTGTAACCCGTAAAAAAAAAATACGGATTTCGTCCGGCGTAGCCGTAGCCACTGCGTACATGAAAATGCTCTAAAATGACCAATGATAGTTTTATAAATACTTTGAAATACTTTATTTATTTGTTTTGATTTTCTTTAACTGTCCAAACATTTTTAAAAAAGGCAACATTTTTTTTAATTTTATTTCTTTTTTTAACAAAATAATATATTTTATTTACTTATTTTGAAAATTTAAGTAAAAAATTTTAGCCAATGAAGATATTTATTAAATTTAAAAAATTCTGAAAATTAGATAAAAAACAAATTAGTCCCAAACATTTCTAGGCCCTTTGGTATATTTCTTAATAAGAACTTAGAATGTGTTCGGAATCCCAAAATAATAGCCATTTCTCGGTATACCGGGATAAATAAAAAGTAAGGGAAAGCAAAATCTCGACATTTTGACACCGTACACTGAGATAAGACACAGAGATACAAGGAAATACTTGATATTTCAGACAGTACACTGAGATAAGACACAGAGATACAAGGAAATACTTGATATTTCAGACAGTACACTGAGATACGACACACAGAAATACAAGGAAATAATTGATATTTCAGACAGTACACTGAGATACGACACACAGAGATACAAGGAAATAATTGATATTTCAGACAGTGCACTGAGATAGGACACAGAGATACAAGGAAATACTTGATATTTCAGACAGTACACTGAGATAAGACACAGAGATACAAGGAAATAATTGATATTTCAGACAGAACACTGAGATAGGATACAGAGATACAAGGAAATACTTGATATTTCAGACAGTACACTGAGATACGACACACAGAGATACAAGGAAATAATTGATATTTCAGACAAACGCCTGTCTAGATAGATAGATAGACAGGCAGACAGATAAATATATACATAGATTGACGGATAGGTAGATAGATATCTTAGTTGGTAGCCTGATAGATAGACAAGCAGAGAGACAGATAGATAGATAGATAGATAGATAGATAGATAGATAGATAGATAGATAGATAGATAGATAGATAGATAGATAGATAGATAGATAGATAGATAGATAGATAGATAGATAGATAGATAGATAGATAGATAGATAGATAGATAGATAGATAGATAGATAGATAGATAGATAGATAGATAGATAGATAGATAGATAGATAGATAGATAGATAGATAGATAGATAGATAGATAGATAGATAGATAGATAGATAGATAGATAGATAGATAGATAGATAGATAGATAGATAGATGAATATTCTCTTCTAAGTGAGTTCTGTTTCTGTGTAATGCCTGTATATTAAAGTATATTACTAGGGACACAGTTTCATCTGTAAAAGCTGAACAATAAACTATCGGACAATAGTGTATACATGCTACTTTCTACCTTCAAACTCTGTACGACAGTCTATCCAACACAAGTAGGTGTTCCATATGTTGATAGGCTCTGAAGAGTTACTTCAACCAAGTTATGACAAGGTGTCATTCAATGTCACGTGTGAAGGATGGCCTCCCTGATAGCCCAGGGCAACATATTACTTCAACTCCAGCAAAAACATCTCAATAAAAGTACAGAGGATATGAACACATGTTGACATGCTATATGATAGTACAGAACACATGTTGACATGCTATATGATAGAACATAATTAGTTCGCCTGGGGAAAAAATGAAATGTAGACGCCAAATAGTAGCGATAATTGCAATCACCTCAAAACATTAAGAAATAATAAAATCAGAACCTAAACAAACACATGGGAAAACAGGGCAATCGGATAAATGCATTTAATAATATCAGGTTAAATTTTTCTAGACTAAAACTATGCACAATGTCTATAGTGGGCTGCTCTATATTGACGAGTGAATAGTAAATCATTGACTGCGTTAGTTCCGAAAAATTGAAACGTTCTTTTTTTTACATCCGTGATCTAGCATGTGTTTGATTGTATTACTATACTGGACAGCCCTGCTCTAGCATGTGTTTGATTGTTTTACTATACTGGACAGCCCTGCTCTAGCATGTGTTTGATTGTATTACTATACTGGACAGCCCTGCTCTAACATGTGTTTGATTGTATTACTATACTGGACAGCCCTGCTCTAACATGTGTTTGATTGTATTACTATACTGGACAGCCGTGCTCTAGCATGTGTTTGATTGTATTACTATACTGGACAGCCCTGCTCTAACATGTGTTTGATTGTATTACTATACTGGACAGCCGTGCTCTAGCATGTGTTTGATTTATTACTATACTGGACAGCCCTGCTCTAACATGTGTTTGATTGTATTACTATACTGGACAGCCCTGCTCTAGCATGTGTTTGATTGTATTACTATACTGGACAGCCCTGCTCTAACATGTGTTTGATTGTATTACTATACTGGACAGCCGTGCTCTAGCATGTGTTTGATTGTATTACTGTACTGGACAGCCCTGCTCTAACATGTGTTTGATTGTATTACTATACTGGACAGCCGTGCTCTAGCATGTGTTTGATTGTTTTACTATACTGGACATCCGTGCTCTAGCATGTGTTTGATTGTTTTACTATACTGGACATCCGTGCTCTAACATGTGTTTGATTGTTTTACTATACTGGACAGCCCTGCTCTAACATGTGTTTGATTGTATTACTATACTGGGCATCCGTGACCTAGCATGTGTTTGATTGTATTACTATACTGGAAAGCCCTGCTCTAGCATGTGTTTGATTTATTACTATACTGGACAGCCCTGCTCTAACATGTGTTTGATTGTATTACTATACTGGACAGCCGTGCTCTAGCATGTGTTTGATTGTATTACTATACTGGACAGCCCTGCTCTAGCATGTGTTTGATTGTTTTACTATACTGGAAAGCCCTGCTCTAGCTTGTGTTTGATTTATTACTATACTGGACAGCCCTGCTCTAACATGTGTTTGAGTGTATTACTATACTGGACAGCCGTGCTCTAGCATGTGTTTGATTGTATTACTATACTGGACAGCCCTGCTCTAACATGTGTTTGATTGTTTTACTATACTGGACAGCCCTGCTCTAACATGTGTTTGATTGTTTTACTATACTGGACAGCCCTGCTCTAGCATGTGTTTGATTGTATTACTATACTGGGCAGCCGTGCTCTAGCATGTGTCTGGTAGTATTCCCCAATCTTCTACATTAGTCACTGCGAACTATTTATCATTTACTTTCTCACTTTCACTGAATTAATTAAATCGATTATGTGTGCACAACATGTGGGCACACAGCCGCAAGAGATATAAAGAACAGCTGTAGAAAACAAAATATATTCATATATATATATATATATATATAGAATGATATAAATCAGACTGTCGGCGCGTTAACTAGAATAAAAGTTTTATTACGGCCTTCATGAGTGAGAAGGCTCTGCCCCTCCCCCTCCTCCATGTTTATATGTTTTCTATCGCATCACACAGGGCTAGTAATACAATTAGATATTCCAAGCCTGTTCATGAAACGACACAACATAGTTATGTCCCCCCACTGGCACTAGCCGTAGGTCCACGAGTATAAAACGCCCCAAGCTACGTGACAATTTATATTTCCTTTGTGAGTGGTTGTCAGTCATGTGATCATACATTGATTAATAGATATCAACACATGACTATGCTATAAACTAAATCTGCTATAAATGTACTTAATTCGTGTCGCTATGTTCTATATTTGAAACTTATTTAATGCTCCGTAAACCTCAACAAAAAACAAAAATACTTCTATTACCAACTACATGCTGTACACGTTTTCCTTCCCCACCCCTTCTGTTTCTGTCTTGTATGTCAAAACAACCTGAGTCACCACCAGGTCTTCACTTAACACCTGGTTGTTGTTACACAAATATATTATTTTGTTCAACGGACCAGTCAACCTTCACTTTGACATCAACACAACAAAGTTGTTTTCTCATATTGTTTTGTCTAGGTCAGGGGTGTGCTAACTACGGCAAGAGTTGATGTCCAGAGGAATGGGGTTGATGTCTACAGGAAATTGGGTTGATGTCTACATGAATGGGGTTGATGTCTAGTGGAATGGGGTTGATGTCAATTATCAACTGAAATTTCAAGTTTATTTATTCAGTTTTGATTCAATCAAACAAGTTTGAACTATGAAAATATGTTGAGTTAAAAATATATATATTTGTACATATCTACACAATAATGGTTTTCTCCCATTTAATTTCATCAACTCTCTACTTTCAATCTTTCACCACAGATGTGACAAAAATTCAAACGGATTATGCTCGTATTTTGATTTATCGAGTCCCTGAAAATCCAATATAACCACCCTCTCTTTTCTTCATGCCACTTGTGTATTGTTATTTACACATTATTGCGCATAATAAATACCACTTTTACTAAAAATAAACACACGTCTTTGAAGCGACTAAAATATGATGATGTATACTGGAGTGGGTGGGGGGGGGGGAGAGTCTTCTTCATATACAAATGGTAAAAAAGTATCATTAAAAATGTATAATCATTTATTATTAAAAATGTATAAATAAATATACATTTTGTTGTCACCTAGAGTCTAATTTCAAACTGACTAGTCGACATACTTTCTCAACTGTGAAACACAAATATGTGGTTAGGTGTTTCAAGCGACTATAATATTGTAGAGTTTGTCACAATCATTATGGGCATAGTGTAGAGTTTGTCACAATTATTGTGGGCATATTGTAATGTTTGTCATAATCATATCGGCATATTCATGATATTGTAGAGTTTGTAACAATCATTGTGGGCATATTGTAGAGTGCGTCATAATCTTTATCCTCGAGGGCATAGAAATGAAAGAAATTATACATTGTTGTTAAATTAAAAGAATTGTTTTCAAGTAATGAATGTCTTTGTTTGCTAAATTAATTCCCCTTCACTGGCAGGGCTGAGCTGTGCTATGAAGCAAGTGGTGCAAAACAAGTGAATCCTGACTAGAGTACTACATAATATATTGATTTACATAACGACATAAGTTGACTTATATAACGACATATGTTGACTTATATAACGACATATGTTGACTTATACAACGACATATGTTGACTTATATAACGACATATATTGACTTATATAACGACATATATTGACTTATATAACGACAAATATTGACTTATATAACGACATATGGTGACTTATATAACGACATATGTTGACTTATACAACGAGATGAAATGACATCAGCGCATAGCATAACACCAAAGCGTAAAGGATGGCTTCGTCAAGTGACCTACTTTAAAGTTGTATCTTGCCTTGTTCAAAGGACATCCCCACTTTGTCTGTTGATTAAAATTACCATTTATATGATGTATATATAATATTTAGTTGTTTAGTCACGTAAATTTATTTGCATACGTTTTTATTTCTGTCTGACGTCATCTATTATCGTATTAGTGAAATGGGTGATGCCTCCTGAGCAATTTAATATCGTTACGACTTATAGTTTAGTAAGATATGTATTATTGTATACATTTATCAGTGAGTAACATGACATCAAACAGTATAAAAGCGTTACCTAAGAGCTAGAGATGTGTCTTGCTTTCAGCTAACCATATCCCAAAGTTGTCTAGTGATTAATAGTATCAGTTGTATGTAACATGCCTGAACATGCCTGCATTTCGTCACGCTGTCTTTTGTATACATTGTGGTGTCTGCATGACGTCATCTGTTGTCGTATTGGTACATTGTATGAGGTAATCTTGCACAATCTATAATACAAATTTTACATCATATGCTCCGGTTTCCGTCTGTCATCGCGACTTCCGTCTGTCATCGCGACTTCCGTCTGTCATCCAACATGGCGGCATAAACAATTCAAAGATGGCAGAAACATTTACTGTTTTCTTCTTAACATGCATAATCAGGTTACCAACTGGCCAGCCGAGTAAGAATAATCTCCAACATGGCTGCCAGAATTGACATTGGACCAGCCATATGTTTAGTGTCGAGGATGATGAAACACCCTACACTAACATACGGCAGGTAATATCATGAATGCCAATTGGCAATCACAATGTAATACTGTTTTCGACCGCCTCAATTATTAACAAAGGGTAATTAAGCGATCTTAGGAGAGGTTACACATTATCATGCCAAAAAATGTTTTGATACTTCTCAAATCAAAACTTTGTTTTATAGGTCTATGTATATCTCACAGTATCGTAATAAATTTATGGTGTTTAATTTGTTATTAAGCGATCATAAAAGAATTATTTACAGAAATCGTTCAATTAATATTCTGTTATTTTGCACAATCTAAATTTTAAATCAAAATTATGGATACCTCAATATAATGTAATATTTATATTGTTTAAATTGTTATTATTTCTAAAATATGTCTATTTCGAATGTACAATTACTTCCCTTCATTACTAACCTCTACGTCACAGTTTTTGTTTTCATTTTTTAATATTACGTCACGTAAATGAATTGTATAAGGTTGGAGAGTGCATTGCGCTGTACACTGTTATACTTAATATAGTAGCTGAAGGACATTTCTACAAGAAAGAGTTCCATTTTGACAACTTAAAACAATCAAAAGTAAGTTACATTATATTTTGTGCTAAGCATACATTTTTATTGTGTTAAACTATATGCCGCGGTATATAAATCTTTTTTGGTGAACAGTACCTCAATAGCATAAACATATTATATTCTTCGATTATTAAATAAATATTACTTTTGGTGTCTACTATTAAATGATAAGTAATTTTTCGTTCAGGTAAAACTGAAATCTCAATGAGACTTAATAGAGGTAACAAGTGACAAAGCGTATCAAGTAGAAACTTTAATAATCTCACAGTGGGGCAATAATATAAACATAATAGTAAATTTTTTTCTTTTCTATTTGTGGTCACATAGCCGCAAATATGGCGAGTACCTAACCAATCCGCTTCTTCTCAAACGGCATATGATTAAAGTCACGTCTCATTATGCGGTGCACGCCTCAAAACGACGTAGATGTGGTGAGACAAAGTAGCTCAGCTACAAGCGTCTAAATTTTTTTAAATTAGAATATCTGTATTTAGAAACAATGCTTTACTTTTGAGTTTAAATGTATTATAGTAGATATATAAAAAAGTAAGTTTTACTATAATATTGTTATATGCTCTCACACTATTATTCCTCGCTTCATTTCTCCGTAATGATTCAATGTTCTAGGTCATACCGTCACCGCTTTCATATGAAAATTTATACGGTCGCTGGTATAGGGAATTCCCCTATCATCGCGTACTACCGAGGGCAAGGAGAGAGTTATAACAATATTTTGTCAATATTTTGAAATCAAACATACATTCTTTACAATGGAATGTGTTCTTCAGAGGTTATATATATTATATGCTTGAAGAAATTTTCATTGCTTTATATCTATCTTCTGCGACACGCGAAGTAGAATTTTCTTTTACACAATCTTTATATTGTTTTATTTGGTGTCTAAATATACAGGTATGTTTGAAGCCGATGTTGCATCGAAATGTACAACTATGCATGATGAAGACAGCTTTGAGGAGAGGAAGAGATCGAAGGAAGCGGGCCACTTTCTTGCCCAAGAATGAGCCAGTAATGATGTGAGAATACACGAATGAACCATAAAGCCGAATAACCAGAGAGCTTCCTCTTTGTTGATGTGGCTTACATACCACAGATAAACAATGTAGAAATCAAAAGAGTCAATCGCTACGATGGGCGCGAGAGACCCAGAGGAACGTGCACGACGACCAGAGCGAGACCGTTTGTCAAAGCTCGCTACAAAGCGTGCAGCATCAGTGATAAAACCGGCTCTAGAACCAGCAGTAAATGCATCTCGAGACAAGAGACTCAGCGGACAAATCGAAAACGACCCAGTGAAAATGATGTCGGAGAATGCACGAACCCTGGAACCGCAACAAACCAGAGAGCTTCCTCTTTGTTGAGGTGGCACATACCAGCAGATAAACAATGTAGAAATCAAAGAGTCAATCGCTACGAAGGGCGCAAGGGGCGTAGAACGTACGACGACTTGGCGAGACCGTTTGTCAAAAGCTACAAAGCGTGGCAGCATCATGTGATAAACCGGCTCTAGAACCAGCAGTAAATGCATCGAGACAAGAGACTCAGCGGACAAATCGAAAACGACCCAGTAATGATGTCGGAGGTCGCACGAACCCTTAAGCCTAACAACCAGGTGAAGCTTCTCTTTGTTGAGGTGGCACATACCAAGCAGATAACAACAGAAATCAAAGAGTCAATCGCTACGAAGGGCGCAAGAGACCTTAGAGGAACGTGCACGACGACTGAGCGAGACCATTTGTCAGGAGCTACAAAGCGTGCAGCATCATGCGATAAGCCGGCTCTAGAACCAGCAGTAAATGCATCGAGACAAGAGACTAAACGTAAAATCAATTGCTGCTTGATGCCATTCAACATGCCAGTCTACGTAAATTAGAAGATCGAGAACGGCGTGTTGCTAGGCTTTGACGTGACGCACGCGGCATGCACTCCAGTTTAAACTATGACACTCAGCAAGAATACAGCGTCGGGAGTGTGATGCTGAACGCAGAAGACAACAAGTGATAGATGTGGACGTGAGCTGTTGAGGATAGCCCAAGGTTATCACGATGATTACATTCACCCGGTGAAACATCAGCTTCCCCCATTGGAGCTATGCATGTATTGCTCTGCCCATAGGTGGCGTGGTGAGACGAACACGATTTGTTGCAGCTGGGGTCAAGTCGTACTATTTGGCGTTTGATATGGCGCCAGTGGAATTACGCCAGCTTTTTGACAATCGCAATTTTATCCGTGACATTAGGAAATAACAACATACGCTTTGCCTACATCTATGGGTGTTGGCGTAGGCCTGAAGATCATGCGGCGGTGATGAAACAATAACGACTGGTGGCGTCTACAACTACCGCATTCAAGGTGCACTGTCATAGGATAGCTCATTGGCGAACATTCCAGGGCAACTGACCAATATTTTCGCAGCTTCTATTCTATGACTCCAATGGGTGAAGAAGATTACAGCCTAAGGATCGATGCACTGGTACGTCATCGTTCGTTGGCCTCTGATCAAGTATTGTCTCTACCATCCAACGTGTAAAGTGACAGACAGCGAATAATCCACTGGCGCTGCAGTTCCCGACATGCATACGGAGGAGGTCCGCGGAGAGGATGTGCGACTTTCAATCCATCAACGAATAGAGGCGTGGATCGACGTCGCTACAATCGACCGACAGCAGTTGAGGTAGCGGGAATCTTGATGAGCAGCGAAGAAGAGGCGACCACGTGACATCTTCAAGTTGAAGAAAGGAGATCCGGCCGCTCTAACGTCAGTGTTAGAGACAAACCAATTTTACGACGCCCTCCAGTATCCATGTTACACCTTCGTGAGGTTGGTTGGGCAGATGGCATTCCCAAAGGCGCAGTGAGATGGCGACAACCAAACTATTCAAAACGAAGAGTCAGGATCTATGCAACAGATAGAACAATCCGAGAAACCACAAAACGTGGGTGATGAATGTGATGATTTTCATACAAGATCATGGCAGTTTAAGCAAGTATCACTACGAGAATATGCAGCTTATCGGTTGTCCATACGAGAAGGGCAGAACTCTTTGTTTCATCGCGCCGGGCGCCTCTTTCAAACAATATTGCGTCGACCAATACTGTAAGATGGAATTCAGAGACTGAAGTATCACCGAGAGAACCAGACCGAGCTCCGAGCAGCCAGCGTACACGGGATAATGGACCTTGCAGGTGCTGAAGTGGCTATCGTCGATCTCAGCCGCACATGGAAGGCGCTCCCGTCTGAAATAGTACAGACAGAATTCAATACCAACCATTCTCAGACACTCGGCGAACAACCAGTCCATGTCGACAACGGTTTCAACTATATCGAACTGGGACACACATTATCTTGGCGCCCAGTTTTGTAGGTGGTGATCGATACATGCGAGCACAATATCAAGATGCAATGGCCATAGTTCGTACTTTTGGAAAGCCGGATCTTTTTATTACTGTAACATGCAATCCCAAATGGAGGAAATTACGGGGAATTTGCTTCCAGGTCAGACAGCGTCTGATCGTCCAGATCTTTCTGCCCGGGTATTTCGACTGAAGCTTAAATCTGTCTTGGAAGACATCTCCAAAGGCACTCTTGGGGTTGAAGTTGCGAAAATTCATGTCATAGAGTTTCAGAAACGAGGCCTTCCACACGCTCATATACTCATCATTCTGAGCGATGCGGACAAGCCACAAACCTCAGAGGACTATGATAAATTTGTATCAGCAGAGATTCCAGACCCTGTTAATGAGGAACTGTACCAGACGGTCGTGTCGTGCATGATGCACGGACCATGCGGTTCACATAAGCCAGATGCTGTCTGTAGGAAGGATGGTATCTGCTCAAAGGGCTACCCTCGACCTTTTTGTGAAGAAACACTTCGTGGGGAGAGGGAGAATGGCTATCCACTGTATCGCCGACGAAGCAATGGACGCGGTGTCACGGTGAAGGGAGTTCTCCTAGATAGCAGACATGTTGTTCCTTATATACCGTCCACTTCACTTCTATACCGTCCACTTCACTTCTATACCGACCACTTCACTTCTATACAGTCCACTTCACTTCTATACCGTCCACTTCACTTCTATACCGACCACTTCACTTCTATACCGACCACTTCACTTCTATACCGTCCACTTCACTTCTATACCGATCACTTCACTTCTATACCGCCCACTTCACTTCTATACCGACCACTTCACTTCTATACCGACCACTTCACTTCTTTACCGACCACTTCACTTCTATACCAACCACTTCACTTCTATACCAGGCCACTTCACTTCTATACCGGTCCAATCTCCGCCTCTATACCGACCACTTCAATTTCATACTGTCCACTTCACTTCTATACCGTCCACTTCACTTCTATACCGTCCACTTCACTTCTATACCGACCACTTCACTCTATATATACAGGCCATTTCACTTCTATACTGGCTTTTTAATTAAACAGTCAGTAAATGTATGTCCTGATTGCGACAGATTTGACAATACCATCCAGCAAAGCGTAAATAAAATTACCTCAAACACAGATCAAAACACACAATTCATTAAAAATGTTTTATCAATGCAAAAAATGTACTTGCAGTTTTACTGCAGTGATGTTGTGTAGTCAGTATTACAGCTAGTAATATGGTAACGGCGTCAGCTGAGATTTGTGTTTATATGCAACTGAAAGTCTGTTTCTTAGTTTTCACTTCTTATAGACGGGAAAATATGTACGCGGAAATAGTATGAGCCGAACATTAAATGAATAACTTGACATGGCCGGATGTGAACTTCTTTCAAAATAAAATAGTAGACTCGGATGTACACATCGTCTGCCCGGAAATCGATAAGATCTAAAAGACAACCAATAAGATACTCAATGGAAAGAACTAGCATTGGGCTTTCTAACAGTCAGAAGTTTATTTTGTTTGACTAAAAATTGCAACCGTTCAACTAGACAGTGGCGCAACTGGGGGGGGGGGGCATTGGCATTTCCCCCTCCGAAATAAAAAAAAATTAAGATTAGACCAAAATTTGTTTAAAATAAAATACAAATATATAAATAATGTAATTTTTTAATACAAGTGATTTTTTTTGCCCCCCCCCCCCTGAAAGTTTGGTCTAGTTGCGCCTCTGCACCTAGATTTAAATGATTTTAGGTTTGGAAGTAAAGGCAGCTGGGCGTTGTTCTGAATATATATATATATATATGGGGGGGGGGGGGGCTATAGATAAACAGATAAATTCTAAACTTCATCTACCCTGATGGCAATAACCCTACAGGAACATTGTATAGTTTTCTCAAAGATAAACAAACACTTGTATTAATTATTGACCATCTTGTTTTCAATACTTTATTTTATTTTTAATTTATGAATTTGTTCAAATATTTTCTTTCAGCTTAAAAGGCAAAATAAGGAAGTCCGAGTTTGTTTGTTTTTGTTTCGATAAATTATGTTGCTCAAAAATAAGATGTTGTACTATAGCATAATGAAAAATGTATTTACTTACCATACAGGGAATACACCAGTAAATGGCTGCTGTCTACAACATTTTTATATAACGAGGATGTACATTCTGTTCAATAAATATATTCCGTGGGTCACACAGTACAGAGATGTATTGCAATTATTTATTTAGAAATTTTAATCTCCATGCGTATTTGCCTCCGACGTAAAACAAAAAGTTTTATAAGTTTAACAAAAATTTTATAAGTTTAACAAAAAGTTTTACTTAAGAGCTTGAATCTGTTGATGGCAGGCACACGACACCCTGTCATGCCTGCAGTGGAGGCACATAATAAAAATGTATTTTAAAAATTAAAACCCCTTCCCCCTAAAGTATTGCAGTTATATAGTAGCCTGCCACTCTAGCTGTTAGCGGCGCTGATGATTGTCTGCCATGATTACAGAGCTGCGGGGTGAGCGTTCCCGCTACATCTGCCTGCATGGCACATAAAGGTGTTCTCAAGACATGCCTAGACTTACCTGGGTGTGTTTACTGCTGATCGGCCTGCATGGCACATAAAGGTGTTCTTAAGACATGCCTAGACTTACCTGGGTGTGTTTACTGCTGATCGGCCTGCATGGCATATAAAGGTGTTCTTAAGACATGTCTAGACTTACCTGGGTGTGTTTAATGCTGATCGGCCTGCATGGCACATAAAGGTGTTCTTAAGACATGCCTAGACTTACCTGGGTGTGTTTACTGCTGATCGGCCTGCATGGCACATAAAGGTGTTCTTAAGACATGCCTAGACTTACCTGGGTGTGTTTACTGCTGATCGGCCTGCATGGCATATAAATGTGTTCTTAAGACATGTCTAGACTTACCTGGGTGTGTTTACTGCTGATCGGCCTGCACGGCATATAAAGGTGTTCTTAAGACATGCCTAGACTTACCTGGGTGTGTTTACTGCTGATCGGCCTGCATGGCATATAAAGGTGTTCTTAAGACATGCCTAGACTTACCTGGGTGTGTTTACTGCTGATCGGCCAGAATGGCAAAGCTAGGCTTTCTTTCCTGCCACTCAAACAGAGGTTAGGGTATAATGTGCCTGACCCCCCCCCCCGGGGCCAGAAATGGCAGGCTCCAAATGTGTGCTTGAGTGGGACAGTTGTGAGACACCATATCTGTTACCACCGCCAGCTGTGAATACTATGGTCTCGGATTGTCCCCATTGACCACAGAACCAATAACGACACAAAAGGTTTTTTTTTTCAGGCCAGAAGAACCCCAATGATTATTTCCCCACAGAGCAAAGTATTTCTCCTGGACCAGGTTGGCCAAATGGCTAAGATCCATTATAGCAGAGATACTACACAAAAGGCCAAATATGAAGAACATATTAAAACACTTAAAACTAAGAAAGTTTAAAGCTTTTCTAAGTCATTCTGTGCAATATTTGTGACTCTAATTGAAAACTAAAATCTCGCCTATTATGCGCGAAATTCAGCTACAAGGGCGACAACCCAAATCTTTTTATTTATAAAATCTGTGTTTATATTAAATTAAAATATTCGCGAAGTATTAGAATATACTGTATCATTCTAATATAGATAAAAGTGCTAAAGTGAGTTGAGTCATTTAAAGGTTGTCTAACTCTAAATGCTACAAATTTTAAAATGACATGACACACAATAAATAATTAGTTTCGGGTGGTATTTAGTTCCTCATTTTGTATTTTATTTATACTTTTTTTTCGATCTCAAGCTTCTACTGTTGGAAATGATTTCAAACTTATTAACAAACTTGAACAATGTAACATGGACATTTGTGTCATCCAATTAATTTGTCGCCTAGTCATATATCGATACTGCGCGACTATCGAACACATGTTATTTATTGATTTTTTTATATATTGTACAAAACAAATTGATTTTCCTCACTCTATATAAATGAATCAAATCTACAAAAGTTCGACTCCCACACCTCATGAAGAAAGAGTTGTTTTTTGTTGTTTTTTTTTACATTTCATAGTGATTTTTTTTTAGTGCTACATTAACGTGCGATTTGATTGACGCATCAAAAAAAATTGAGATTTAAATTTTTAACAACACCTAAGTGCATTAATTTGACTAAAAAGCCTAAAATTCCGAGTAGTGATAAATCGATAAATAACCGACTTTCACTTAACAATTCAAGTTTAGGTACGTTTATTTACTACATAGATCTATTATCCCCATCCAGTCGCATTTCTCTCTCTCTCTCTCACACACACACACACCTCCCACAAAGCCAAACTTGTAATATAAAATGAAGATGTTTTGTTATATAACCATTCGACAAGTAAACCCCCTGCTCCGTTCCCGGTCGATGTAAATAGAAAACACTTTCATTCACTAGTCTACATTACATACTGCACATGGTAGATGTAAGGAACAAGTGTTTAGTGATACCGCTTATAATTATTTCATAATAACAAGATACTAAAAATATTGTTTTTCGCTTAACTCTTCCGTGACCTATGGTTTTTGGCCTTTTTTTTTAACTATCATTGGGTTGCTCTGTTCAATGAAGTTTTTGTTCATTTAAAGCTTTTTAAAATACCCATTATTATATATCAACTCATTCAGAAATGCACAAACATTAAAACTGTGCCATTTTTGTTGACATATCTCTTAAATAAAAAAAAATTTTGCATTAAAAAAAAATAATTTTTTTTTTACAATTTACAAACAAACATCAAACACCAAGAAGGAAAAAAAAAATCTTTTTGAGATATACTGTAAATTTTATTCTTATATGAAACCTCAGTCAAAATTACATATTACAACACAAAATTCAATGAAATCTATCAATAAATAAAATAGTTATGACATTTTATATAAAACACACACACACACTAATTTTATGAGCCGAAATTATCATATAACCAAAACAAACAAAAACAAATTAATTTAAATTGAATAAAATGCCACATATTATATATTAGTGAGAGCAGAAATGCAGAATGTTTTATCATCTATTAGATTACTTTAGACAACTTTTTTATAATGATTTTATAGTATGTAAAATGTAGAAAAAAAGATGGTGTTAAATTTTATTCACAATTAAAAAAACAGGTAGAAATATTTTTTTTTATAACAATCCTTGTAATTCTTATGATTATATTAAATCTACATTAAATATACACAATGTACTAAGGATTCATAAATATTTATCCACAAATATAATTAAAAAATCATTTTCAGTAAAACATGCAAAAACATTTCTTTATCGAAAAAAAAAAGATTTTTTTTCCTGAAATTAAGTGAAAGACATTTTAACATTGTGCTCATTTCTTCAACATGTATCAGCTAAAACCCAAATTTTCATCCCCTATTTAGTTGGCTTATCTATAATGTATTGTCTAAAACTATATTTACCAATGCAGATTATTTCATCTATAGTAAGATTTTCATAAGGCAGGCAGTACACTTTATTCTAAAAAAATTAATGGATATTTTACCTTGGCTTGCCAATCAGTGTGTTGTTCAGTCTCAAAATTTTATATTTTTAAAATCCATGAATTAGTTTGAATCTGAGCTTAGATATAAATGATCACATCCAAAGTCCATAAAATAGCACAACGGTGGAGAAATATGAATGTGTGGAGAAATATGAATGTTAAATTGGTGTTAGAATAATACTCATGCACATAACAAAAAGTATGTAAAGCTCATTGGGTGTCACTTAGTCCAGTACTCCTACAGGGAACTTTTCAGGTCTTCCTCATGTTTTGCATTGCTGTTTGTATAGTTCCCAATTTGTACCATAACTCCAGAAGAGCTCAACTTGATAAAAGCTCCTGCAGAAAAGTAAAAACAATGTAAATTTTGAGTGGAATTTTTTTTCATAAATGTAAAAGTACAATACAGTTTGTAATACATGATTTCTAACTCCATACATGTAATAATCAAAATTCTGATGATATAAAACTTAACAAATTACTAAAAAGTAACACTTTTCTTCCTTAGTAAAGAATACATATACACCAATGAATTTGATATTGTTAGTAGGCTATTTTATTTATAAATGATTGTTACCTGGCATAAGAAATTCAAGATAACATTGTCTTGTTTCTTGTCATTCATCATCGAAAAGATGATGGCCTGGTGCCCTAGCTGTAAGTGTCGAATCGCTTTGAGAGGTCCATCATCACTAATGCGATAGTCATATATGTTTGTTCCCTAAAGTTAAGGATAAGACAAAATATTTATATAAATATACTGCATAATAATAGAATTACATTTATATAGACTATCAGGTTTAAAAAAAATGTAGTTAACACCATTATAAGTTTATATCTTTTTAAATTACATGACAGAATATTCCATAAATTTCTTTATAAGCATTTTCATTTATTTAGTCAAAAATTAAAATCAGCTGATAACATAAACAATGCTTTATTTTGATATTATTAGCAGGCTATTTTATTTATGAATGATTGTTACCTGGCATAAGAAATTCAAGAAAACATTGTCTTATTTCTTGTCATTCATCATTGAAAAGATGAAAGCCTGGTCCCCTTGCTGGAAGTGTCGAATCGCTTTGAGAGGTCCATCATCACTAAATGCCATAGTCATATATGTTTGTTCCCTAAAGTTAAGGATAAGACAAAATATTTATATAAATATACTGCATAATAATAGAATTACATTTATATAGACTATCAGGTTTAAAAATGTAGTTAACACCATTACAAATTTATCTCTTTTTAAATTACATGACAGAATATTCCATAATTTTCTTTATAAAGGATTCATTTATTTAGCCAAAAATTAAAATCAGCTGATAACATAAACAATGCTTTAGCACCTGTTATTATTTATTGATTCATTACAGAAAATTATAAAATTTTAAAGAAAAATCAGATTTATTTAACATAGAAATGAATACTTTAACTAATAATACCCAGGAAAATCGAAAACAAAATATTTTTCATTTAAAAAAAATTAAAATTATTAGCATAAAATAAGAAAACATCATACTTACATTCTTAGATTAGCATTCGGTGGAGAAACTAATGCAATATCTTCATGCTATGATGAATAAAGGCTATCATCTGACTCCCATTCATGAGAACTTTACTAGGGGAATAGTTTGAACTAAAATCCGAGTCGTCTGAAGCCAATTTATTATTTAAAAGGAGACAGAAGTGTGCCGACAGATACACGCTGTAAACAAACCAGCCAATATATTTTAAATTTCAAAATTTATTTTTTTTATTGTTCTTTTTTATTTTAACTAATTTTATTATCGCTCTTTAAAATAAAAAAAAATATATAACAATATTTTGAAAGAAAATATTAATTTTTTGGGTTCAAAGGGGGGTCATTATCATCCGTAAATAAATCCGGAAATCACTATGTTCGGACGCCGAAGACTTAATTTCAATCGCATTTGATAATATAGCATCTTGATGGTCAAGCCTGCAACATATGTACTAACAGTTCATATACATGACACCTGTAATCAGTGTCTAGACTTAGCTAATGTACACATCTGTACATTAGACATTGGTTGTACATTTCAGAATTATTGTGACATTCTACTAAATTTAATATTCCTAGACAGTGGTTCTAAAACCTTTGCGATTCACGACAAAGCCATGAAGTTTTATTCGCTTTCCACAGCACAACCGTAAAGAAAGATGAAAATGATCAAAGAAAAAAAAGTTAAAATATTTTTTTTTCGATCAACTATTTATTTACATTTTTGGCGAGCCACTTCATAACAGTGAGAACAACTGTATGGTTGCTATAGGGTCAAACACTTCAAGGTCTGATGTGTCACTTCATAACAGTGAGAACAACTGTATGGTTTCTATAGGGTCAAACACTTCAAGGTTTGATGTGTCACTTCATAACAGTGAGAACAACTGTATGGTTGCTATAGGGTCAAACACTTCAAGGTCTGACGTGTCCCTTCATAACAGTGAGAACAACTGTATGGTTGCTATAGGGTCAAACACTTCAAGGTCTGACGTGTCCCTTCATAACAGTGAGAACAACTGTATGGTTGCTATTGGGTCAAACACTTCAAGGTCTGACGTGTCCCTTCATAACAGTGAGAACAACTGTATGGTTGCTACTGGGTCGAACACTTTAAGGTCTGATGTGTCAAGAATGTCACACAAAATAGATTAGCTATAATAAAAATAATAACACTTTGTTTCAGATTCATTATATATCATTATGGTACATCCTTCCACTACCCAGTTACATTTGTGTCCGTTTAATGTGGCAAAGTTTATAATCTCTCAATTCTTACACGGGAATAGCAAACGGGAAAAACGGTTTTGAGCGGAGATTTTACTGTCAATACTAGTAGTATTGTTGTTTGCAAATATTGCTAAGAAGAATTTAAATACCATCGCACCGATTCGTTGTTGAAATATTATTTACAACCCAAACACGCGTTCATAAATCATGACATCTATCAAGCGTTCATAAATCAAGACATCTATCAAGCGTTCATCAATCATGGCATCCCATCAAGCGTTCATCAATCATGGCATATATCAAGCGTTTATCAATCATGACATCTATCAAGCGTTCATAAATCAAGACATCTATCAAGCGTTCATCAATCACGGCATCCCATCAAGCGTTCATCAATCATGGCATATATCAAGCGTTTATCAAATCATGACATCTATCAAGCGTTCATAAATCATGACATCTATCAAGCGTTCATCAATCATGACATCCCATCAAGCGTTCATCAATCATGACATCTATCAAGCGTTCATAAATCAAGACATCTATCAAGCGTTCATCAATCACGGCATCCCATCAAGCGTTCATCAATCATGGCATATATCAAGCGTTTATCAAATCATGATATCTATCAAGCGTTCATAAATCATGACATCTATCAAGCGTTCATAAATCAAGACATCTATCAAGCGTTTATCAATCATGACATCCCATCAAGCGTTCATCAATCATGACATCTATCAAGCGTTCATCAATCATGACATCCCATCAAGCGTCCATCAATCATGACATCCCATCAAGCGTTCATCAATCATGGCATATATCAAGCGTTTATCAATCATGACATCTATCAAGCGCTCATAAATCAAGACATCTATCAAGCGTTTATCAATCATGACATCCCATCAAGCGTTCATCAATCATGACATCTATCAAGCGTTCATCAATCATGACATCCCATCAAGCGTTCATCAATCATGACATCCCATCAAGCGTTCATCAATCATGACATCCCATCAAGCGTTCATCAATCATGACATCCCATCAAGCGTTCATCAATCATGACATATATCAAGCGTTCATCAATCATGACATATATCAAGCGTTCATAAATCAAGACATCTATCAAGCGTTTATCAATCATGACATCCCATCAAGCGTTCATCAATCATGACATCTCATCAAGCGTTCATCAATCATGACATCCCATCAAGCGTTCATCAATCATGACATCCCATCAAGCGTTCATCAATCATGACATCCCATCAAGCGTTCATCAATCATGACATATATCAAGCGTTCATCAATCATGACATCTATCAAGCGTTCATCAATCATGACATCCCATCAAGCGTTCATCAATCATGACATCCCATCAAGCGTTTATCAATCATGACATCCCATCAAGCGTTCATCAATCATGACATCCCATCAAGCGTTCATCAATCATGACATCCCATCAAGCGTTCATCAATCATGACATCAATCAAGCGTTCATCATTCATGGCATCCTATCAAAAAAAAAAAAATAAAGTCGCGCATGCGCACATATATACGGTCGCTGGAAAAAAATATGGAGACCGTAGTTACGGTCCCGTAGCCAGTGCGAAACATTTACATGAAAAACGTGAGTCCTACTTGAAATATATTTATCGGAACATGTGATTCCCACTCACCAACCCCGCCCTGCCTAGTTTGAGGCGACCGGCTATCTAATGAAGCCATGAAACTTTCACAACTGATTCACCACTCACCAACCCCGCCCTGCCTAGTTTGAGGCGACCGGCTATCTAATGAAGTAATGAAACCTTCACAACTGATTCACCACTTGAGCTCCAAGCGCCCTGGATTACCGAGAGCAGCATTTGTGGTAGCTATCAGTTTTTTGAAGGGCTAAATAACTTTTGATGTTAGTAGATGATAGAAAAATAATTTCTTCTCTTTGTATATCACTCTTCTTTTTCTTTTAGTTTCAGGTTTTTTCTCATACAAAGTGTACATACAATATTCATACATACATCAGAACTATTATATCTCCATCATTTGGTAAGCGGTGTACATACAATATTCATACATACATCAGAACTAGTATATCTCCATCATTTGGTAAGCAGTGTACATACAATATTCATACATACATCAGAACTATTATATCTCCATCATTTGGTAAGCAGTGTACATACAAGATTCATACATACATCAGAACTATTATATCTCCATCATTTGGTAAGCAGTGTACATGCAATATTCATACATACATCAGAACTATTATATCTCCATCATTTGGTAAGCAGTGTACATACAATATTCATACATACATCAGAACTAGTATATCTCCATCATTTGGTAAGCAGTGTACATACAATATTCATACATACATCAGAACTAGTATATCTCCATCATTTGGTAAGCAGTGTACATACAATATTCATACATACATCAAAACTAGTACATATATTAATATATATCAACTAATACAACTAAAATTTAAAATTACTTACAGTTTAATTCACGTATTTTCTAATGTTACAGTTCAGTTCTTCTTACCCAGCATGAGAAAGGCTAACACAGGAAGGCGCACCCTTTTATGTAGAGCACAGAATATGAAGAAAAGGAATGTAAAAAAATCCTTCATAGAATCACAGAAAGACTGTATTTCTAATTTTTTATCAAATCAGACTGAATTGCATATTAGTGACGAATAGTCAGAACTCTCAAATAACTCAGTTTCTAACAAATTAACCATTAGCAGGAACATATCACTATCGGAATCAAATATAAGTGGTGTTGATTGCAACATGCCATGTTCTTCAGCAGAGGTTTCACAGATTCAATGCATTCCTCATATATTTTCAACAAATGACGAGTTTGAAGAAATGAATGCCATTCAAATGGCAGAAGCTCAAGCTGTGCAAGAAATTGAAAATCCTACTTGTGATCATGGGAATGCAAGTTGCATTTAACAAAATTAGATTCAGATATAATGGAGGATCCTGCTAAATGACCAGATATAAGAGATAATATTCGTTGTTTTCTTATTCAGCATGATCCAAAGCAGATCAAATTTGAGTCTTGTTTCCAAAAGATGAAAGTGGGAGACAATTTTCTAATTACCACTATACGCGCAAACTGGCTAACGTAGAAACTTTAAAAAAGAAATGGTTGATGTAATCTACGTCAGTAGATAAGGTATATGTTTTCGCTGCAGAATATAAACAGGAGTAAATCTGCCTTAGCAACACTTGTATTAGAAAGAATAATATCTTTGGTCAGAGTACATGGAGTTCAAAATTTACCCCTGAGAAGGTAGTTTGATCGGTTACATTCACCTCATAATGGAAACTTTTTGAAATTTGTTAAAGTTATTGCTGACTTTGATCCGGTAATGAAAGAACATATAAGACATATAAAATCAGATGAAATTCATGACCATTATTTAGGAAAACATTCAGAATGTTTTCAACTGTTGAGTAAGAACGTAAAATAGAAAGTGATAAATGATCTAAAAAATGCAAAATATTACGCTATAGTTCTCGACTGCACACCAGACGTCAGTCAAAAAGAACAGATGACAATGATTGCTATATTTGTTACAGCAAATGAATCGACAAATGACCAACCTTCAGAAGTTTCATCAATGAACACTTCATTGGATTCGGAGAACTTGAAAAATCTACAGGTGCAAGTATGGTGGAAATTTTACTTAAAGAACTGTCAGATTCAGACATTTGTCTAGATGATATGAGGGGACAAGGCTACGACAACGGAGCGAACATGCCGGGAATACATAATGATGTCCAAGCAAGAGTTAAAGAGCTAAATCGAAGAGCCTTGTATGTCTCATGCAATGCGCTTTCGTTGAATTTGGTGGTGAATGATGTCGTAAACTGTTGTTTGGAAGCAGTAAGGTTATTTGAAGTAATTCCAAATATATATATATACCTTTTTTTTCTGCATCAACACATCGCTGGAATGTATTGTTAGAATATGTCAAAAACAAAGAGGCAGCAGGTTTAACTGTTATACGGAACACGTTGGGAAAGTCGAGTCAATGATGTGAAGGTAATTCGATACCAAACAGTTGAAATTTACGATGCACTCGTTTCATTTGATGATGTCGTTTCACTTTCTGGACCACGTGGAACCCAGTCCCGTGAAGAAGCTAACGGAATTGCACAAAAATGCTCGATTTCAAGTTTATTTGTTAATTAGTGATTTGGTAAGATGTTTTATTTGAGATCAATATATCTAGCCAAACATTTCAAGAAAAAGATCTTGATTTAAAGAAATCAATTCAACAATTGAATGCAACTAAAACTATGCTCCAGAATTATAGAACAGATGAAGGTTTTGCCAAAGCAATTACAACAGCTAAATCATTGGCTGAAGAATTTGGTATTGAGTGCAATTTACCTACGGAAATACAAAATAAGATCTCGACTAAGAAAGAAACAATTTGACTATGAAGTTCCAGACGATCCAATTCTCGAGCCAGAAATGAATTTCAGAGTAAATTTTTTTAAACCAATTATTGGATACCGCAATTCAATCAGTTAATGATCGATTTATGCAGTTAACATATCTAAGTGATTTATTTGGATTGTTTGTATGACATTAAAAAACTGGAGGAATGTGATAAAAGAGAGATTTTCAAAGATTGCATGGACCTTCAATTAGCTTTAACATCTGAAAACGAAGATTCAGCAGACATTAATGCAACAGAACTGTGCGATGAATTATTTACTTTATCAAGGCAGAAAAATCAAGCCCTATAGTTATATTAGACTATCTATGTGGAATGGGCTTGGTTGCCTAGAGTTATATTACACTATCTATGTAGAATGGGCGTGGCTGCCTAGAGTTATATTAGACTATCTATGTGGAATGGGCTTGGTTGCCTAGAGTTATATTAGACTATCTATGTGGAATGGGCTTGGTTGCCTAGAGTTATATTAGACTATCTATGTGGAATGGGCTTGGTTTCCTAGAGTTATATTAGACTATCTATGTGGAATGGGCTTGGTTGCCTAGAGTTATATTAGACTATCTATGTAGAATGGGCGTGGCTGCCTAGAGTTATATTAGACTATCTATGTGGAATGGGCTTGGTTTCCTAGAGTTATATTAGACTATCTATGTGGAATGGGCTTGGTTGCCTAGAGTTATATTAGACTATCTATGTGGAATGGGCTTGGTTGCCTAGAGTTATATTAGACTATCTATGTGGAATGGGCTTGGTTGCCTAGAGTTATATTAGACTATCTATGTGGAATGGGCGTGGTTGCCTAGAGTTATATTAGACTATCTATGTGGAATGGGCTTGGTTTCCTAGAGTTATATTAGACTATCTATGTGGAATGGGCTTGGTTGCCTAGAGTTATATTAGACTATCTATGTGGAATGGGCTTGGTTGCTCTTTTTCCGAATGTGTACTTGGCATTGCGAATTTCGCTTACAATCCCGATAACAGTGGCGAGTGCAGAGAGAAGCTTTTCGAAGCTCACTCATAAAAATATGTCTTCGTTCTACCATGTCTCATGATCGTTTGGTTGGTTTAGCTATAATATCTATAGAGAAAACGATTTCAGAAGATTTGGATCTGACCGATGTAATTGAAGAGTTTCCCTCTTCAAAAGGTATATTTTTCTTGAATTCTCTTCAATATTTTTAAGCTTAAAAAAAATGACATTTTTTTTTTCATTACTTAGCAAAAAAAAAAAAAACTTCCTAAAATACACTACGTGTACTTAAAACTCTTTACTTTTATAAAGTTGCCAAATTTCAAAAATTTTTATGAAGAATGAAGACCAGTAATAAAACTATAAATATATCATATTTTTATTTTCATAATTTGAATTTACTTCAAAATAAATAGCATTTATAGAGTTTTCTTAGAAAAATGAAACGAAAGAGGGCGGCATTTCTGTCTTTGCCTTTATCACAAAAATGTCTAAGGCCAGCTTTGTCAATGACACCCACTTACAACATCACTTGCGGTTAAAAACCACAAACTTTTTCATGTTTTGCTCAACAATTTACAAAAGAGCAGACACTGACGATTCAGTAGTAAGTACATTGTACAGTAGGGTTATGACTAATTTTAATTTTTTCAGCCTGTGGTTGTAATCGATGAACTTAAGATGTTATCGGTGTTTTAAGAGTGTTTCAGATTTGTGTGTTTGTGTTTAAAAATTTGCTGTTAAGATATTTGTCAGTTTTGCAAGTAGAATGAACCTCCTCCATCAACTTTATAGCTCTCTCAGCTACTATGTTGGAACAAGCACTGATGGTTTATTATTAACATCTGGCTTTTCAAAGGTTCTGAAGTGTGTTTGTTCGTTTTTGATGGATGGATTGTTGATAAAGGGGTCACTTTCACATTAGTATATCCAACTCTGCCTCCTGATTCGATTTGTCTTTTATACAGTTATTTATCTTCACTACAAAGCCTATTTCCATTTGTTTTTGTTATATCAAACACATTAACAAGATTTTCTATAAATTCTGCGTTTGGTCGCTTTCTGTGTTTTTCAAAAGAGGTGATAAGTTTTTCAACCTTTGCCGAAAATTCAGTTTATACCAAAGCTTCAACAATTCCTGTTATTTTTCTGAGTCGGTTTCGTCTTCCTTTCAATTCATCAAAAAGTCCCGAAAGTCTTCCGACAATATTTTTGTTGGTAGGCATTTTACATAGCATTTCGCTCATGTCCTGTTTAAGTTCGGGTATACCAAGACGGCGTTTAGTGCTTGATTTCATGTTTTGTGCCCATATTCCCCCAAGCCGCTTCCATTGCTGATTTTGACATTTTACTTTGTAAAGACATATTTACAAGAAGAACCTCTCAACAGTAAATCTCCAAAAACAATACTGCGAAGGAAAAATTAGTTTAAATGATACGATAAAGTATAAATTTACAGTTTGAAACCTCACATCTGTTTGGTCAAGTTTTTGCTTGTGGCTGGGTCTAAAACAAGATGACTGTAATGGACAACACAATCCACAACTTGTTTAAAATATAAATAGCTTCGTTTCAATCAGATTGTCCAATAAAAAAGCAATATATGTAAACAATTTTGTACTCTCAAAAATGTCACATTCTCCTTAAACCGTTAGTTTATTTGACAACCCATTAACTCATGATTATGAAATTCGAGATGAGGCTAGGCGCGGGAAGTTTTTTTCATAAACCAATAAAATTAACATCAAAAATGTTATCTATGGGTAAAAGTTCATCTAATGCAATATCAGAAAAATCAAATTTTTAAAAAAAAATTTCTAGTCATAACCCTAATGTACAGTCAAATAAATGCTCCGAGTTTTCCTTCTCTTTAAGAATATACTACATACTAGGGTTGTATGCAATAGTGTTGTTTTCGTGGACGAAAACTAAAACCTTCGTTAACGAAAATGTTGACTTTTCGTCAACGAGAACTAAAACTAAAATTAGCAGCAAGACTAAAACCAGACAAAACTTAAATCTGGTAGACAAAAGACTGAATAAAAACTGAAACTAAAACTCCCCAACGATATAAAAACTAAAATCCCCATACATCGTTCTTTATCCGCATTTATCCGTTACTGCGGTCCAGGCCCGTAGCCAGAGGGGGGCAAGGGGGGGGGGCTCAGCCCCCCCCCCCCGTGCATGATTTGAGCTTTTTGACAAAATTTTAATAATGAAACATCAATCATTTTGTTAAATAAATCAATAATAATAAAAACTTAAAAGTTTATATTTTGGCAATCATTCAGGCTATTTTACTTACATATATAGCTTATCTAATTTTTTGGGCATAAACGATTGAATCTTATTGAATTTCACTTCTGGGTATTTTGGGCAGCATTGGCATTCGGGGCTTCAACAGCCGTGTGTGAGAACAGTTTCTCAACCCTCACACGAATGCTCACCCCATATCGCAGATCAATGTTACAATAGCGTCTAAGCAATCTTGTCCTGCTTGCATTTGAAAAAGATTTAACAGACAATCTGAATGCTGAAGCATTTTTAGGTAAATTCATGCTAAACCACGACGTTTGCAAATTTGAAACGTATAATGATATAAGTTCGTAACTAGTTCCGACGAGTGGGGTGGGGTCAGGGGGAAGATGCCCAGGGGCCCCACAAGTTTTTAGGGCCCGGACTGAGCTGGCCAATCAACTTTTTTAAAATATTAATATCAGCACGGGACCCGTATCACCCCTGCCCAGGGGCCCGAAATTTCTGTCGATGGGCCTGTTCGCTGCCTTGTAATAGTTTTAAATATTGCTATCTTCTGAGGACAACTAGCAACTTAAATAAATTAATAAAATAACATTGACTTCTGACTACATTTATATATATATATATATATATATATATATATATATATATATATCAAAATAATAAAGTACAAACTCCGTGATTTCTGAGTGATGTTATTTAATTTGCAAATTTACTTTTTAGCAGAATTAATTTTATTTTAAATTGAATAATTGCGACTGGTCAATTTGTTGTTGATAGATCTGTTCTTTGTTTTCAATATTTTATAAGAAATATCACACAAATAACTAAGCTATATTCGTGAATCTTTGTCGTTCTTCCCGGGTTGTACGTTAAACCAACAGTATAATAATATAAATCAGGTATCTATTTTGTAACAATTGTGTAGCAAGACAAATGGTCAATACATTTTATAACAGGATTCAGAAATTGCTCAGCCTCAATACATTTTTATCATTAAAACTCTTTACTATTTAAATTATTATTAACAAAACTGCAACATGCCATGCATTATTGAAACGTAGTTACAATTATATACAATACATGTATTTCTAATTAATAGCTAAACAATCGGTACTAAAATGCACCATTCCAGATATGGAACTGCAAAAAATTTCTTGGGGAAGGAACTCACTGAGATCCCCTCCCCAAACCCCTCCTCTCCGTTCGCAAGCTTTCGGCACTTCCACTTCGCGCCTCTATCTTCGCCCCCCACCGAACATTTCTTCTATCCCGCCAGGGACGGGTTTAGGTGGAGGGGTAGGAGGCCATGCCCCCCCCCCCGTTATCGCAAGTTTAGGTAATATATCATTAAATTATCGAAATATTTTGTTCTAAGACCAACAATGAAAACAGTTTTGCCCCCCCCCCCTCCGTGTCAAAGTTTTGCACCCCCCCCCGTCAAAGTTTTCTAAATCCGCCCCTGTTCCTCAGGATCATTTCTTCGGCACCCCCCCCCCCTCGAAAATTTTCTTCGTCCCCCTCCAATCCAATAATCCTGGCTACGGGCCTGCTGCGGTCTGTGGGCGAACCATCTATTCTACGAAATTATTTTGACCTAAGACATATCTAATTTCTTTGATGATCGCGCATGCACATCAACTGGGCGATGATATAAGCAATGTTGTTAACAATACTCCAAAACTGTATCGTCAATACCGATACCAATACTTCATGAAAATAGTATCGCCAATACCAATACAAATACTGAAGTAAAAATGTATTGCCAAAATCGATACCGATACAATACCAATACTTGTGAGAACAACAAAATGTTTTTATTTAAAATATAATGAGTGCATGTTTCTACCAATACTTGTGAGAACAACAAAATGTTTTTATTTAAAATATATTGAGTGCAAGTTTCTCAAGTTTTTAAAAAAATATAAAAACAATAGAGTACAATGTCAAAGTACAATTTTAATGCTAATCACTTCACCACTAGGCAGCACGTAAGAAGACTTTCAAAATGATCATTGCTTATCATAGAACGTAATGGCATAAAACACGCCCACACAATGAAACCAGTCGCTCAACTGTAGCACTAACCGTAAGTCCAGTGTTCAGTTGCAAGTATATTTTCTTAATGCTTGGGTAGACTGCTAATGACAGCATTTTTGATGAATTATTTTCAAGATATCTGTCTACTTCAGCAGAACTGCTACTATTAAGCAATTCGTCCTGGTTAAAGTTAGTAGCTATCTGGAACAAACAAAAATCGCTCAACTTTGGCTGCGGCAATCGGCACGTGTCTCGTTACTCCAGGTGACACTCGGTGGAATTTAGCTGCTGGTCAGCCTATTCCTAACTGAAATATCACTGCAACTGCGTCTCCTGATAGCGTTGGTTCAACAGCCCTGACTACATCTGGACCTCCTCTTAAGCACTTCAAATCCCTGACGCAACACATTGCGAACACCACACCCATCACTAATATTATATCTGCAGTTCGTGGGCCTGAAGACGAATTGGCAGATTATTTGTTGCACTATCAAGAATCTGCCACAGCAGTCAGTGAGGATGGCAATGGTTTAAGCTATTGGCAATCACAGAACGTTAAAAAAACGTTTCCGTTGCTTGCACCATTGACTAAAGTCAATTGAATGCAGCAGCTTCGAAGGCTTACGTGGAGAGAATTTTTTCTCTTTGTGGTGATTTGACAACCGGGAAAAGAAACAGAACTAATCAGTCTTGAAAACCGGGTCTTTCTCAGTAATTTGTTTTGAAGTTTGGTCTTCACTCTTCAATAGAGCTGTTGTTACTTAGTTTAGTTAGTTCAGAGTTCTATTTCTTAGAATGAACACGTTTGATTTAATTTTGACTTAAGTTTTCGGTTTCTTATTGTTATTAAGTTTTTAGTTTTTTTTTGTACATGAACTGCTAGTCTACAACATAGTCAAAAATTGTGTCATGGCATTGGCACATGACACAATGTGATAGTGTGACTTATAATGTGACAATGGAATGAATGGACTCAGTCTCAGTACACTGAGCTATCATCTCTGTGACTACTATTATTATGCTTCAATCTGTTTCAACAATTGGTCATGAACAATGATGTTATTTGTTATTGGTGTTTACAAGACGAAAACTAAAACTATGGTGTTTTAGTTTTAGTCGACGAAAACTAAAACGAAAACTAAAATTGGGCCTAAAACTAATACTAGACTAAAACTAAAATTATTACAGAAAAAACGAAATAAAAACAAACTAAAATAGGACCTGGGACTAAAACAACACTAGTATGCAATTGCCGGTCTTATGTAATTTTTAGTTGTTTCGGCAAAAAAGAAAGTTAACTTACGGCCTTTTATAATGTTGATTTAACTGCCAAAAGTTGTATAGCTATATAAGATTAATATTATAGGCCAATTAAGAAAACCTGCAGTTGGACTTTTGTTATGGTATTTATAAGTTCTAAAATGTAGGCCTATTTATTAGTTCTCAAGCTTTTATTTGTGTGTATTGAGTATTTGTTAATTTTTTTTTATAAAGTATTTTTAAAAGAATAATTTCTGTTCTAAATTTACCATCATCCATAAGATGAACAAGTAATAAATTCACCTTAAAAACAACTAGATTGGCAGCTATAATGTTGAGTGTTGCATGAGTATAGCTGTTCGGCAGTGATAGCTCACTATGAAATTCACACGCCCGATAATTTAAAATTTAGGAATGTTAATCGTCTTAAAACGGCTAAAGCGTAAGAACGTGTTACTAAAGCGATTCTTTTAGCCAGGATTAGGATTTACCTGCCTCCAGCAAATTGAGACTGTTCGATACATTAGTGATTAATATTTAGATACTGAACAAAAGTTGGCAAAAGTGTATATTAATAATTGCTTAAATTTCATTTCAAAATTATTACTCTTTTCGAATTAAAAACAAAGCTTGATAATTAAATGACAAAGTCTAAGCCATTGTATGAAAATAAGCCAATTTTTTTATTATTTAAAATTTTTTCATTGACAGTTTTACTTTAAATAATTATATTTATTAGCATTTTATTTACCAAATGTCTAATTGCATAACATAGGCGGCATAGCCATGGGAAAAGCCTAATTGAAATGGCAATAAATTGAATAAAATACTATTTATTGAATTATTAATACAAAAGTAATAACTAAATCTAAATTAATCTAATAATAAAATGGTCTTATTTAAATTTGGTCTTTAAATTTAACTATATATGTACATTTTATAAATTAATTTTTGGTATTTTTTCTACAGATGAGTTCTATGAAGACGTTCAATATACTTATTGCAGTAGCTTTTTTGTGGATTTCATACTCCTTATATACATCAGTGCCTTCAAATCTTGAAGATCCATGGATTGTAAGGACTTACATAGCTGCACTTCGGTCTGCAAATTTTATGGTTAGTCCTAGGATCTATCAGATGCAAAAATCAGTTTTTATTACAACATTATGCTCCCATATTTAACTAGAACCTATAAATTATAAGTATCTATAATTATGCCATGTTTTGATGTGAGTGAATGCAGCTGATACATCCTCTAAGTCCAATGATGCTCAAATGAGTCCAGTGCATTCTAAAACAAAATGCATTTTTTTTTAATGACCATTCATTTTAAATATTTATTGACTAGACAGACTCTGAGTTAGTTTAACACATTTCATTTCAAAATAATTATATTAGCCTAATCCTTGCATAGATACATTTTGTCTCTTCTGAGGTCAGAATTTTATCTTATTGGTCTAGTTGACTGGGCTATGGTCTGGAAATAGTTCATTTAATTTAAAGACAATAATAACTGTGGGTTACTGATAAAAGTTATAATTCTGGGATCTGCTGCAGCAGTTATGAAGTATGTAATCTAAATAATACTGAGATGAAAGTGTATCTTTCAGTTTGTCAAAATGGAATGTCATTATAGACTCAGTTTATCAACCGGTAGGAAACATTGAGTTGGTAGCTAGAATCAGAATTCCTTATTTCATGTCTTATGGTTTACAGCTAGAATCGAATCACATATTTATTTCATTGTCTGGTAACTAGAATCAGTTTATTTTAATTTTAATAAACACTGTTGGTTACTCCCATTTACTGACACAAATCATGCAGGGTATTTAAAACTCAACGAGATATGTTTACACTTCATATATGCCTATTAGTTTATATGTATATGTAGTCAACATAATATTTTTTAACTTGACTCATTTTGTCATCTAGGCCGATGTATTGGAGTATGTGACAAACATTTCATCTGTAACGACTTTAAGATGTCTAGTAGAAGCCATTTACACTCCTGCCAGTATATTTTCTGGGTCACATCTTATTGTAAGACCTGTATTGATTTATCTGCACGGAATTAATCCTTACTAACAAAAACATAAATGAGCGCAGGTATTTTAAAAGTCTGTTTGATATTTAACCTAAAACATATATATATATTTTTGCTCATTTATAATTTATTTTGGAAACTGTTTATGCTATAAACATAAATTACTTGTCTCTATTCTTTCAATATTCCTGAGCAAATGATGAAAGCATGTTTACATAACAGATAAAAGACTTAAAGATTGGAGGTGTTAGTGTTAGACTGTACAAACCCAAGACTGCGCTGGCGATATCTCCATGTATCTTGTACTTCCATGGTGGCGGCTGGACATTATTTAGCACTGGTTAGCATTCATGTCACAGAATTATGTATTCTATAAACATTTAAAATCAAATTTATAATCTTAATGTTTATTTGCTTGAAACCTAAATTATTTCCTGTTTTATTTATAATTTAGTTGCTTACAATGCTGTCACATCAGACCTTGCCGAGCACACTAACAGTGTGGTCATTTCAGTGGAGTAAGTTTATTTTTTTTATATATTTCATGAAAACTGAAATCCTTTGTAGAAAATGTATTAAATCTTCTTGGTTAGAGTAAATAATACATGCTTTATTTCAAATTAATTAGTAAACTTTTCATATGAAAATAGCATTTTAATCTAACAATCTAAAATAATTTTTAATGACATCCATTGTGGCCATGAGTTTCAGATTTGACCTCAGAGTGTTGTGACATATGCTCTTCTTCTTAATATATATTTATTATCTATCAAAATTTGAAATTTTTCATTAGGGTTGAGGCATAAATATATAAAACTGCGACAATAAAAAAAAATCACTGAAGTTTATAATATTTGTTAAACAACATTTTAATATTTTAAAATGTAATAAGAATAGTATTTTCACCCACACCTTTTTGATATTCTATCTGCATCAGTTTGAACTCCTATTTCTATCTATTTCAATTTGAACTTCTATTTTTATTTGAACATAAAATTAGACAATGCTAGTTAGTTACTTTAGTAATGTTTTAACTGAGTTCAGATATAAGAGGCTGGAAAACACCAAATAAAAGAATGACATATTGATTTTATTGATGCTCAGATTATACAAATAGCAATATATTTAACATAAGCTGGCGTTATTTAACATAAGCTTTTTATGTCCTATGAAAGGAATAACTATATAGGGGAAAAATTTACTTTAAAATAACTCATTATTGGCTTGGAAATGTTTGTTTTTAACTGTATTAAATAAATATCACATAGATTTTAAAAATATTGGAATTTTTTCAGTTTCTGTACTTTATATGAAAAATATTACATAATGTACCAACCTTTCAACACTAAAATAGCATACCTTAAATCTTTTTTTTAAAAATCTAAGTGCATACATTTTTACATGCATGAGTTAATAAAATATTTCACAACTTATTAATTATTTATATAGGCCCTATGCAGTGATATTCCACACCAACAAACATCCACCTGTTTTTTTTTCACCATAAAAGTCTTTCCAGATTATGGCTGATCCCTTTTTAAGACCAGATTTTCATGTAATTTTTAAAACCATAAAAACAGGTGTACTGTTATATTTTCCAAGACTCTAACATAAATATGACACATTTTTTATATTAAATTTTTTTTTAATTAACATATTTTGTACCATAGCAAAAATCAATTTTTTAAACCAATTTTTGTTTTAGTTACAGAAAGTCTCCAGATTTTCCCTTTCCAGTTCCATTTGATGATTGTTTAAAAGTAACTCAGCATATCTTGCAGTACGGTTCAAAGTACGAGGTTGATAGTACCAGAGTTGCCCTTGTTGGTAAGCTATATGACTGAAATGCTTCAGGTTTATATGATAATGCAAGAAGCCATAGATTCTTAGGCTAAGGTCTCTTCATGTGTTACAGGTGACAGTACAGGGGCATCTCTAGCAGCAGCTGTAGCCTTACGTTTATCAGAAGAAGATCCAGATCACATTTCACATGTTAAACTTCAGGTAGGGATAAAACAGAACTTTAACTTTGTCTTACTTTAAAATACTTGCAAAGCTAATATATGGTGAAAATATTCATTAGTCCTTCGAATACATCTACTATAAAATATCAGGACTGCCAATTTTAGTTGTCTGTAAATATTTCATGTCACCCATACAACCTTAGTGGCTAGCAGTCACTAATAATAATGACCATTAATGCAATTATTTATAAAGGTTTGAAAAAAAGAGTAGTTTTACATTAGTTAGTAAAAAGCAAGTTAATTTCCCTTAGTCCCAATGGCTAGAAGTGTAGAATTCACCTGTTTCTGTAACCACTGCAAATAAAGTGATTGTGTGGTTAGCACAACGCCTAGCCGCCTGTACTTCCCCAACTTAAGTCAGGTACCCATTAAAAGACAATGAGGGACTTTGACCCACTATTACCTGCACCTGGAAAAACTCCTGTGAATCGAATCCAGGACTCTCAGGTCCATAGTCAAGCAATGCACACCGATCGCCCACCCATATCCCTCTTTACAACAGTTAGGCCTATATTTATTATAACTAGTTAGATTGGGTAGAATGTCAGGTAACAGCAGTGTAACATGTCCTTAACATACATAAGCTATTTACATCAGATTTTTACTTTTTTAGATTAGCAACATCATAATTTATTAATTTCTTTATTATCATAATTTATAACATATTAAAATCAATAATATCAAATAAATGCCTGTTATTAATATCCTAGCCTAAACTGTTGAAGTAAAAACTCTTTAAAATCTTAATATTACCTGTCAATAATTAGTTAATATGACAGACCTATGATGTACCTATTATCTACATACAAGGCTGAGATTATACCCTACTTTGCTTAATGGCCTAGATAAGTTCTGAAAAAGGTGGCCTAGATAAGTTCTGAAAAAGGTGGCCATAAACCCTCACAAATTTAGTTTGATTGGTTTGATTTTTTTTCATAAAAAAAAACAATCTATATAAATATTAGCGGTCTCACGTCTGCGTTAAATCGAAAGTAAAGAATTAATACTAAAGTATTCCACTTTAAAATATTAAACATGGCACTTCTTGCCCTGTCTCAATTCAATATTTCTTTTTAAAAAATCTACAGTTTTAAATAGTTTCTGTGGTTTTTATTATGAAACGTAAAAGTCCCAAATATTAAAAAGTAACTATAACATAATAACATTCAAATTATTGTTGTTTTCATTACAACAGATAGTATTTTAAAATGGTTAAACGTAAACAATAGTTATAATCGAAAAATTCTTCGACATAAGGGAATAGCGAAAGCATTGGTAGTAACTAATTTTGTAAATAAAGTTCTTTTTAAAAGTCGATCTAATATAAAAAAAAGAAATTCAATATTAATACTCATAAAACCTTTCCCATATTTTTTTTAATCTATAATGGTTTCATTGGAAAACTCATTGTACATACTAAATAATTCATTGATGACCGTGCCATTTCTGTCATTGTTGACTGTTTTTTATTCTGTTTTTGCTGAAAAAATTTGATTTTATATAAATGGGAGATTGATTTCTGTGTTATTATTTAATATCATCTTTTTTATTACATTAAAATTTACATTATACATGTACTTCTGTTTATCAATAAAATTTTAAATTATGCCACTATAATTGTTTGACTAAAATTCTAATCTACTGCATTTATTTATTTAATATTATAATACTTGCAGATTAAACAAATTATAAATTTGTAATGAATTGTATAAAAATTAAACATTAGTATATGATTTATTCAGGTATTACTTCAACCTGTTTTACAAGCTTTCAGTTTTGATACACCATCTTATAGACAGTATGCAGAAATAACATTTTTGGGAAGGTAAGTTTAGGTGTGTCTGCCTATAATAGATTTAGAATGATCTGGGTGAGAAAAATGTCGCAAATCGACACATACATATTTCAAAGAAGACATATGAAAGCAAAAGCTACAAACCATTGAACAAATAATATAGACATGTCTGTTCATTAAATTAACCAAAGATAACTCAGTTATATATTTTGTGAAAGATAAAATTGTAGAAAAAGTATCGGAGAAATTTAATTTGTTTTTTTTTTAATGTTCTTGAAATATAGGCTTAATTTTTGTATTTTTTTTTTTTAACAGATCACAGGTAATTAAATTTTGGTGCTATTATCTGGGAATTCAACCTACCCATGATACCATGTTATCATTCCAGAGAAATGAACATGTTTCACCAAGTTTGAGAACCTCTATATATGCTCACTATTTATCAGAATTTCAGTTGCCA
Source organism: Bulinus truncatus (assembly GCA_021962125.1). NCBI lineage: Eukaryota > Metazoa > Mollusca > Gastropoda > Planorbidae > Bulinus > Bulinus truncatus. Next base: position 487,528 of record JAGDYQ010000028.1, on the reverse strand, counting down.
GAATTTGTTAGAGAGAAAAGTTCTGCAAGTTTACTGGACAAATATACTAATAAATTTGATCACAACCTTGTTGTTCAAGTGGAGTCAAAAGTCATTAATCCATTCGTGTCTCCACTGATTGCTGATAATTTAAATCTTTGTCCTCAAACGTATATTTTAGTTACAGAATACGATGTTGTTCGTGATGATGGTTTATTGTATGCTGCAAGACTTCGTGCTGCAAATGTACCTGTGCATTTGAAATATGTGGATAATCAATCTCATTTTTACTTAGCACCCAAACCCTCTTCTGATTGGTTCACATTTACTTCAGCTAATCAAACATGGTTTGAAATATATGATTATTTAATTAAGAATTTGTAAAATATCATCTTACTTACTAGAAATTTAATTTTTGTAAGTAAAGAGAATTGTAAATTTAATATAGCTTTTATTCTTTTTAAAATAATTTGAATCTAAAAATGTTTCATTCAATTATTAATTTAATATAAGCATTATTTGAATTTTTATTTAGTAATGATATGTCACAACCATGAGCATATATTTATTTTTACTTTCAGCTTAAACCTATTCTAGTTTAGGTATAAGGCTCAATAGTGTACACAAATATTTTCTGCATTAAATAACACTATTTTTTATAAGACTAATTACATTTTAGTAATCCTTATACATGTAATGGGAAATAATACTGATGGAGATCATTATGTCAAAATAAAAACTGAAATACATTACAAATCTATATACCTAGTCCTAATATAGAATAACCCAAATAGGTCAATGTGTCCTAAAAACAATGCAATTTTAATTATTTTAAAACTATAAGAGTATTGAATAACAGAATATTTATGTGAATAAAAAAACTTTTGTTTACAATTTTATTCAGAAGTTTTAATTTATTTTAATTTTTTAGTTGGGCTCTAGGAATACCTGTGCAATTCTAGGTCAATATTTGATATGAAGCATATTAATGTATATTAGCCGTCCAAACAAAATTTTGTAATAATAAAATGATTTTTCTGAAATAACCATATAGTTTTATGAGCCAGATATCTAAATGTTCTATTACACAAGCCTTTGTATTATTTTTGTTTGATCTGTTTTTTTAAACCAATGTAAAAAGTAAATGTGTATTAATGAATAATAAATGATTGCATTCACACTGCAGAAAACATTATTGCTTGTTAATTTATTTTACTATAGATTGTTGTCTTACATAAACCTTCAACATGCAATTAGACACCTTTGTATTATAATTTAATCAACTGTTTTAATAAGTTATTCCAATATTACTTTCATTTATCTGTAACCTAATTTTCTTAGATGCCCATAGTTGAAACAATAGTATAATGTACTCATTCTAAATAATGAAATATTTTGTATCAGATTTTCTATAAACTGTTATAAATGATTACAATCATGTTACTTTAAATAGTTTAAATAGAATAAAATCTCTATTTTCTTTTGTGAGACATAATAATAAATATGATTATTTATTTATACTGCAAAATTTAAATTAACTTACATTTTGCAATTTCAGTGTAAAGGTTACAATGAAACAATAAACACTGCATTGAAACCAATGATGGGTTCACTCATTTGTTACTAAATAATTTTCTTTGTATAAGTTCATTGTTTACAAATTTATGGAAAATTGATAATGTAGCTGAGTGTTGGTAGGATTTAGGAAGAAGTAAAAAAAAAAATCCAAGAGGAATTCACAGGTTTTATGAAGAAATTACTAGAAAAATCTAAGGAAACAGTAAATTTTCTAAACACATACAGCGTATTTATGAACTGTGGGCCATAGGCTGGTAACTTAGTGGTAACCGTTGAGTGTATTATATATTGTTATAACTAAATACTTTAAAACTAAACGTAATAGTTATAAACTGAAAAACTAGTCAGATAAACTTATAAATGATCTTTTTTTTTGTAACTTTTGCTTGTTATTAAGAAAAAAAAGTGAAACTAATAATAACTTAAAGTAAACTTTGTCCATCACTGATTGAAGCAGACAAAAGCTATTTCATTAGTGCCATATATTTTATTTTCTTAGGTTTATAAGTAAATTGAAAGTTTCGTTGTTTAGCGCAACCTTTAAAACAAATCGGCCTTTTAACTCTATAATTATTACACTAAGAAACTAAAGATTGTCAGGAAGTAGGCTAATACAGTTTTGTTACGTTTTGTGGATTAATTTCCATTGATGAGTATAAAAAAATTACCAAAAAAAAAAATACCAGATGAACAAAATTTATTGCTTTTTTAAATATATATTTTGTTTGTTGTATGATCTAACAGTTTAGGTTTGAGTAGAATACTGCAGCCTGTGTAATTGATGAGTAACTGTTCTTGGATGTTTCTGTTTGATTTCTATGGGGTGTACAGTGTCTTGAATTCTGAAAAAAAAAAGATTTCTTCATAAACATAAAAGAAAAAATATTCTGATAACATGTAAAACAGTATTTTATAGAGAGTCATTCTGACAGATAGGCAAATTATGCTTGGGACCTCCCTTTGAATGATGGGAATGTGGCGGGATTTTCGACTAATGTGTTATATATTCAATTTTGGACGCGGAAAATCTGGAATCATCTTGCGGAACACCATAATAGCCTACCACTGCACACTGCCACGGCACACCATAATACCACAGCACACTGCCACGGCATACCATTTGTGAAGCGCTAGTCTAGAGTGAGGATTTATAATAACGTTGGTGTTTCTCCGAGTACGAACAGTCACGGAAGCCGAACAAAAAATTGGTAACTCAATTATTCTGAGGGGACCATTAAATGCGAAGTTTTCATTGTTGCAGACCATCATATTTATTGTTGCGGACCATCATATTTATTGTGGCGGACCATCATATTTATTGTGGCGGACCATCATATTTATTGTGGCAGACCATCATATTTATATTTATTGTGGCGGACCATCATATTTATTGTGGCGGACCATCATATTTATTGTTGCGGACCATCATATTTATTGTGGCGGACCATCATATTTATATTTATTGTGGCGGACCATCATATTTGTTGTTGCGGACCATCATATTTATTGTTGCGGACCATCATATTTATTGTGCTGGACCATCATATTTATTGTATGGACCATCATGTTTATTGTTGCGGACCATCATATTTATTGTGGCGGACCATCATTTATTGTGGCGGACCATCATATTTATTGTAGCAGACCATCATATTTATATTTATTGTGGCGGACCATCATATTTATTGTGGAGGACCATCATATTTATTGTGGCGGACCATCATATTTATATTTATTGTGGCTGATATCATATTTATGTGACCATCATTATTTGTGGTTGTGGGGACCATCATATTTATTGTGGCAGACCATCATATTTATATTTATTGTGGCGGACCATCATATTTATTGTGGAGGACCATCATATTTATTGTGGCGGATATCAATATTTATATTTATTGTAGCGGACCATCATATTTATTTATTATGGCAGACCATCATATTTGTTGTTGGGCGGACCATCATATTTATTGTATGGACCATCATATTTATTGTTGCGGACCATTATATTTATTGTGGACCATCATATTTATTGTTGCGGACCATCATATTTATTGTTGCGGACCATCATATTTATTGTGCGGACCATCATATTTATTGTTGCGGACCATCATATTTATTGTTGCGGACCATCATATTTATCCTTGTTTTTCAGGCCGATATGAATTAAATTATATCAGCAGCGCCATATGAAATTATTCGTACGTTCATAATAATACAGTGGTCCTCAACCGATGTGCCACGATACACAGGTGTGTCGCGAAAAAAAATGAAAACTCAACAATGTGTTGAAAACACCCTCACAATTTTGTTGTTGTAGCTTTACAAATGTATTATCTTTCTAAGGGAATAGAAAAATGGATAAGAAAATATACGATACGACAGACGCACGTAATGAAACACAAATAAACGATATATTATAAGACAGGCACACGTAAGTAAACACTAATATATGTTAACCCATACGACACGCACACGACAGTAAACAATGAAGGCATCACAATAGTTAACATCGTAAAAACAAGAGTCTTACAAGGAGCAACAGAAACTCTGCTTACAATTGTATAAATACTTGCTAAATTGTGCTGGAGAGTTAAAGTGTACAGCGAGATTAAAAAGTTGCTGAGCACTTTATGATAGGGGGTGTATACACTGCCCAGTGATCATTCGCTACCCACTTAGAAGCATGTTCTGTTTTCACTACCCACTTAAAAGCATATCTTGGTTTATACCAGGCTTGCGGAGCCGCCATATTTTTTCCGGCTCCGGCTCCCACAAATTTGACGGCTCCGGCTCGGCTCCGGCTCCCTATTAAGATAGTATCACACGAGACAAATTTTTTTGTAATTGCACTACGCAAACATGCCGCGGATAAAAAGTTATGCAAATTTTACCGCGTTCACCCCCATAGTCAGGAACTTGAAAAATATACGCATTGTCGGTTTTACTAAAAACAAACCATTTCAGTACATCCAGAATCTTATCATTATTTTCAACCGAGGTTTCACTATTCGCCATTTTCATAAGTAATAAAAAATTAAATCAATGATCAAATTAGCAAATAGTAAAATGATACATTATTTAAAATATTTTAAAGACTTCAGTATTTATATTCATTATATATGAATTCGAAGTGACTATTCGGACCCGAGAACCAATAAACTCCGATTTTTATTCGGACCCCGTCCAATAAAGTCTGAAGGTTTTTCGGACCCATAGCCTATTAAATTTATCTACTCTATTTCAGCTAATCTGTTTATAATAAAATTGTTAAATACAGAAAGCGACCATTTTGTTTTTAGTCTCTTACAAATTCGCGGTCAAATAATATACAAAATGACGCGTTCTATTTGTCGTCATAGTAAAAATTTATTTTTAAATGATTGATACAATTATTCTATGAAATAAAACTGTTTTAACTTTATATATAACAAAATAGCATGACATTAAAAAAATTTCGGAGGGTAAACAAGATTTAAAACGAACACAAAACGATTCCCCATTAAAGATTTCTTGTGGTGATGTGCGTGCACGCTACCATTTAAATGCTGTTACTGTTGTGGCGTTCGTAAAACATGACAACATTACAAATTGTAGTAGGCAAAAAATTAAACAAATTTGGAATTTTAAAGCTAAAAAAAAAAAATTCTGCTTAAAAAAAAACATTTGGGAGCCGTGCAGCCGCCAGATTTTTTCGGCTCCGGCTCCAGCAAAAAGTGCGGCTCCACGGCTTCTCGGCTCCGGCTCCGCAAGCCTGGTTTTCACTACCCACTAAGAAGCATGTTCTGTTTTCACTACCCACTTTGAAGCATGTTCTGTTTTCACTACCTACTTTGAAGCATGTTCTGTTTTCACTACCCACTTAGAAGCATGTTCTGTTTTCACTTCCCACTTAGAAGTATGTCCTGTTTTTACTACCCACTTAGAAGCATGTTCTGTTTTCACTTCCCACTTAGAAGCATGTTCTGTTTTCACTACCCACTTAGAAGCATGTTATGTTTTCACTTCCCACTTAGTAGCATGTTCTGTTTTCACTTCCCACTTAGAAGCATGTTCTGTTTTCACTTCCCACTTAGAAGCATGTTCTGTTTTCACTTCCCACTTAGAAGCATGTTCTGTTTTCAATACCCACTTTGAAGCATGTTCTGTTTTCACTTCCCACTTAGAAGCATGTTCTGTTTTCAATACCCACTTAGAAGCATGTTCTGTTTTCACTTCCCACTTAGAAGCATGTTCTGTTTTCACTACCCACTTAGAAGCATGTTCTGTTTTCACTACCCACTTAGAAGCATGTTCTGTTTTCACTACCCACTTAGAAGCATGTTCTGTTTTCACTTCCCACTTTATTTATTAATTATTTTAAAAAATTGTTGGCCCTCTTAATTTTAGCTTGCGACCACACTCGATAGGTATATGACCTTGATTGTTTCTATGTGTTATGTTTCTGTGTGTTATGTTTCTGTGTGTTATGTTTATGTGTGTTATGTTTCTGCATGTTATGTTTCTGTGTGTTATGTTTCTGTGTGTTATGTTTCTGTGACTGACGTATATGATTGGTTTATGGAGAAACAAATGCTCTTAGCAGAACACGAAGATGGTTGTGGCAGGGAAAATGAGTAAAAAGAAATGTTACTGAATGAAACGTCTGACGTGTGAATATCTCGATAGAATAACTAATGAACTAATGTTTTTCTTTTAACAGAATAACCAATGAACTAATGTCTTTCTCTAACAAAATAACCAATGAACTAATGTCTTTCTTTAACAAAATAACCAATGAAATAATGTCTTTCGTCTTTATGGTTTTGAGGATAGTAAGTTTGGTATAATCATTTATCATTTGGTGCGTGTACTAGTTTGTTCATGAAGTTGTGTTCTATTTTGTACATGAATACATTGACTGACTGCATTTGATTGGTTGCAATATGACCACTTGACACTAATCATAGCTTAATTTATTTCCATCCACGACTTAATATCTACTTAGTAAGGTCAATTCTGAAGTAAAAATGGCTGTTACGAGCAAATTAATAATTGATTGAAAGTTGGTGCAATTTGCTGAAAGTTGGTGAAATTTAGTGAAAGTTGGTGTATTTTAGTTTTGATTGTAACAAGGATATATAGATAGTACTTCACAATTATTGATACATTGGTTGATTGAAAATCTATGTTATACATCATACGCTTTTTCTGAAAATAAGTAATAATTTGACATTTAAATTTGCATCAGTTTGCTTACCATCGATGGTCAGTTTACCATCTTTGTCCTGGTCAGCTGACATGTAATAGCTCTGGACTGTCTCCAACGCTTCGTCTGGTGACATCCCAACTGCTTCGGCGACTTTTACTAGCTCAGGTTCTGTAGTAAATTATAAAATTGACCAGCGTATTAATGTCTTATGTTCTGACATGATATTCGTTATTCTCTGTATGTTATTAAAATACTGCTGTCTTGAAAATACTCTCCTGTGAAAGCATATTAATATTGCCTGTGACAATGTCCTGATACCACTCACCTGTGACAAAACCATCATCATTTGTGTCCTGGAGATGAAACCATTCTTTAGCTCCCTCCAGTGTATTGTCAGGTGCTGCCATGTCATGAACATATTCAGGGACAAAGTCTATAGCCCCGTTACCTAGGGAACACAGTAATTAAGAAGTATATATTTTTAAACAATGCTTTGATAATCACTATGTGTGTATGGTCTGTATTTCTGGGTGAAACTTCTATACTCTGTGTGCCTGGGTGGTTTATTTAGGTGAAACTTCTATAGTTTGTGTGTCTGGGTTGTTTGTCTTTGTTAAACTTCTATAGTTTGTGTGTCTGGGTTGTTTGTCTTTGTTAAACTTCTATAGTTTGTGTCTGGGTTGTTTGTCTAGGTGAAACCTATATACTCTGTTTGTCTGGTTTATTTGCCTAGGTGAAACATCAATGATCTATGTGGATGGGTAAAACTTCTATAGTGTGTGTATCTAGATGATACTTCTGTAGTCTATGTGTCCAGGCACGCCAAGGGGGGGGTCAAAGGGGTCATTGCCAGGGGGCCCGCATCTGGAAGGGGGCCGGCCGCCCCGACCATGTCAATTTTTTCACGACTTATTGTTTATTAAGGGGCCCGCAATGATGTCCTGCCCTGAGGCCCGTGTTGGCTCTCGGCGCCCCTTATGTGTCTGTTAGAAACTTTTTGGTCTGATTGGTAATTTTCTCAGGTCTGTGTAAAACGTCTACGATGCGTGTAAAACGTCTATTATGTGTGTTAAACTTCTATGATGCGTATAAAACGTCTATTATGTGTGTTAAACTTCTATGGCGTGTGTTAATTTTCTATGGTTTGTGTTAAACTTCTATGGTGTGTTTTAAAGTTCAATGCTCCGTGTTGAGTTGCCCACAATAAATAGGAGTATAAATAAATTCTTTGATTGAAATAATTTATATGGTTATCAATTAATACTTGTCACAAAAGTTATTTCTTATTAGTAATATTTACAATGCTTTTAAACTAATAGTTTTACACTAACGCGAAAGTTTTCTTTTATAAAAGTGTTTAAGTGCAGTGCCATTAGATTAAATAGTGTAATAGTGTAGTGCCATTGGAGCCTCTATGTTCTGTGTGTCTGATGAGGTCTCTATATTCTGTGTGAAAATACTCTCAATATACACTTAATAGAAAAGTGAACTATTTCTATGAAAAGTATATAAATGACCACTGACCATTACTGTCACGTCTTCTAATGAATGCTGCCACATCTGCGTCTGTTACGTCGGCTTTAAACCGTCGGATGTAGTTTTTGACCTCATCAAAAGTCGACTGACCATCGTTATTATGATCCAACCATCTCACAAAACGTTCCTTCAGTTCTGGATAACAATGGTATATAGAGAAATAATGTACAATCTTTAACTTGATAAAAAAAACTAATTAAATAAATGTTGTTTTTTAATTGATTTTACAAAATGTGTTACATTATATAAAGCAGAATAGTCCAAAATGCGAATCACAACATGTTGGACTGTGGCCCTCAGCATGCTGAAACTTAGCCTGTACATCTCAATTCATCCTTAAACTCTACATATTTTCACAAAGACAGTCTAAATATTTTCACAAAGACACAGCTGACAGTTTATATACATACAGAAAGATACATCTGTCAGTTTATATACCAACAGAAAGATACATCTGACAGCTAAGTGGCAGCTGTCAAAATTAATACCTACACTATTGTACTTGTGATATGTCACATACTTAGAAAATCAAATATAAAGTAATTGACAGGTTAAGCTGACCTTATATAACCAATTAATTATTTTTCACTGTAAAATGCCATGACACGGTTATTTAGTGTTTTTGTTTCATTCAACACACAAAAGATGTTTGTGGATCAATTTATTTCTCTAGAAACCGTCACTAGTGGACACAAAATCATTGTCAATAGACTAGGCCTATTACTGATCTGTCACAGAGATTACCAGTGTACCGGGGCAGATCTAGACAGATCTCATGTGACAAAGATTTGACTTGGTCAAATAGGACTTAGTCAAAGTTAAGTTGGTAAACTTTGATACTGACATATTTCAAATTGTCAGCACTTGATGGGTGGAACATTAATCGGATTAGAAAAGTTTCTAATTTCCTGTCTTATATCGATTCATGAATTGAATAATGTTTCGTTAATGTGTATAAATTATATAAACAAATTGTAAACACATAACGTTAATATTCTATTTCATGTATTCAAAAACAACATATTCACACTACAATATATTCACACTACAACATATTTACACTACAACATATTCACACTACAACATATTCACACTACAACATATTCATTATTTACACTACAACATATTCACACTACAACATATTCACACTACAACATATTCACACTACAACATAATGACACTACAACATATTCACTAGTATGACTGAGACATAGTATTGAGAATAACAGACGAATTTAAAGATTTATATCCCCGGCTTTTTTTCTATTGGCCTCGTCGGTCAGTCAAATAGGCGGATAACCAATCAGTGCACTGACCGTGAATTTCTCAAGTTTAGAGTGGAAAGTGTCTGGATATAAATCTTATCTTCAGAAAAAGTTTCCATTTTTTGTTCGTTTTTTTAAAGAAGGTATGTTTCCTGCATTGACGATGTGGTGATTTTAAAGCAACCTGACACGTTCATTTAAAACGTTTGTAGTAACTTTGGTTTGATTTTTAACTTATCATACTCAACGTTATGACTATAAAATATGAGACTATTATACACAACTATAAACTATTTACTGTAAAATATTACCGGTATAAAGCTATAAACTATTAACTGTAAAATATTACCTGTACAAAACAATAATTTATTAACTTAAAATATTACAATATTCAAACATTAACAGCTAAAGATAAATATTTTAGGTATAAAATAAAACACAATAAATATATAGTCTAACTAAAAAATATTATCTGTTTATAAAACTGTAAAATATTAACTTGTCTGTAAATAACTATAAAGTATTTTTACTGTAGGCAGTAAATGTTTCAATGTTAACTGAGAATGTCAAAAGGATGTGGAAAAAAAAAACATCAATCGTCCAATGTGCAAAGAAATAACATTTTTAGAAACACACCAGAAAGTATTTATAGTTCACGAAAACACATCATCAATAAAAAAAAAAGGTTTGTACAAAAATGTTTTTAAACATTAACTACACTAGGCAAAAAGAAGATTGTAAATGGGATTAAATCAAATTTACTAATACAATCTGTATCACTTGATTTTAAATGTGTAACTAAAAGAAAGTAAATGATGTATGTCAATATTAGTCTGAATATCTTTAAAATTTATTTTTGCTGATTTGTAATCATAATGTCCTAGTAGCCTGATCAATTCCAGGTAATACTTTTTTTTAAATTTTGTTACCTAGTTTCATGAAGATAAATACAAAACATTAACAACAAGTCTACTATAGATCTATCAGTTAGTCTACTAAGTATTTATGTATAGACCTAAATATAAAAAGTACAGTTCCCTTAGCCCTAACGGGCCATCGGGGCAGATAAAGTGTACAATTATTCTGTTTCCATAACCTCGGCATACGAAGGGATTGTGTGGTTAGCACAACGCCCAGCCTCCTTTACTTTCCCAACTTAAGTCAGGTACCCATTTAAAGCTGGGTGGACTTGTGGGACGAATTTCCGAATTTCACCTGGAAAAATTCCATGGTCCTAACCAAGTATCGAACCCAGGACTCTCAGGTCGACAGTCGAGTATTTGTACCACTCGGCCATCCGTCCCACCAGACCTAAATGTGTATATCTATAAATATAGATCTATCAGTTAGTCTTCTAAGTATTTATGTATAAAACTAAATGTGTATATCTATAAATATAGATATATCGGTTAGCCTACTACGTATTTATGTATAGACCTAAATGTGTATATCTATAAATATAGATCTATCGGTTAGCCTACTAAGTATTTATGTATAGACCTAAATGTGTATATCTATAAATATAGATATATCGGTTAGCCTACTAAGTATTTATGTATAGACCTAAATGTGTATATCTATAAATATAGATCTATCGGTTAGCCTACTAAGTATTTATGTATAGACCTAAATGTGTATATCTATAATTATAGATCTATCAGTGCTCGAAAAACTTCTAATCTTATAAAAATCAAACAAAAACGAAATATGATGAACATATAGGGTGTGTGGGGTTCAAGTAACCCTGTCTATCGGTCCCGTCTATCGGCCATGTCTAGGGGCCCTTCTAGCGGACCTGTCAAGTGGCCCTGTCTAGCGGCCCTGTTAAATGGCCCTGTCTAGCGGACCTGTCGCCCGGTTAAGGTGCCAAACGCAGACGCTCATCAGACACCATAAAAGGTGTTGGTTGATTTAGACAGCAGGACGGTGGCCATGGAAGTCGGAATCCGCTAAGGAGTGTGTAACAACTCACCTGCCGAATCAACCAGCCCTGAAAATGGATGGCGCTAGAGCGTCGGAGCCTTAATGTCAGGCCTCCCCAAGCATACCGCGTGGGGCTGGAGACGCTAAGTCCAGTGTGTCTTGGCTGGGATGTGTTGACCTCGACAACTTTCCCCAGGTGGCCCTTAAACCCCAGAACCTCCTAGCGGTCCGGGCGGACAACGGTAGCCTTGCTCTGGGCTAACGGCTAATCTGGGAGCACGAAAGTGCACAACTGCGAAATGCGTACCACGACTGTGAGTGGCCGGCACCCCCGGCCTCCCAGTACAGGAATGCGAGGACTCTTGAGATGCAGCTTCGTGACCCTCTGCTCTTGGAGGTCACTGAGCCGTTTTGGACCATAACATGGCACTATTAGTGATGGATACGTAAAAACGAGGTCCGTACGGCGCGGAACCCTCGACTACTAGTCTCGAAAAACCCAAACCCTAGGAACGGGTAAGGGCTTGCAAAACGAAATTTGGCGGCATCGTCTCTGACGTGGATCAATCGCATCGGACCTTTACAGTACGCGTGGCGCTAGCGTGTCGCTGTTCGTCTGGAGGATTCCTGAGACCCACACCCGGCCGGTGCTATGGGGGCTGAGGTCATCCCTAGGTGCTGGCCGGCCTCATGTCTGGCAGAAGACAATAAAGACTGTCAAACTTGATCGATAACTGGTGATCCAAATAGAAAGTAACATTGGGCTTCCTTGCTCTGGGAAGCTCCCAGCTCTGGGAACAATGTGAAATCTATAAGTGTCTCTTAGGTAATGCCGCTACCTACGCCACCAGCCCACCCCGCTCTGGAGGGCACCTGAACGCTCTTAGGTGAATGGTGGTGGGACGCCCGCTTGGGAACTGCTAAACGCTCCCCCGCTGCAGGATGAGCGCGGGAAGTGAACCCTGGTGTACTCGATACTGTGACCGAACGCTGGTATTGCACGGAGCCAGCCCCTCGATGGCAGATCGGGGTTTCGAGGAAAAAGGTACGCCAACCCACTCTCATTCCGAGAGATCAGACATGTCCGGCGGTAGGCACGCCCCGGCACTGGTTTAGCCTGGGTCGAGGCAAGGGAGGCAACTGAGCTGCTCTGCTTACTTGTCAGACCACCCAACCCGCCCCTCCCTGGGGCACTCGAAAAGCAAATGGATAAGGACTAGAAAAGAAATAAAGCGGGTCTGGGCAGCACCCAAACATGCCTCGATGGATGGTTAGGGGGCGGTAGGGCCGCCATCGTTAAAAGCTCGACTACTTGCCCCGGTGCCAAGATTACAGTTGAAAGGTCTGGCATCGTAAAAAAGGCTACTTTCGACCCAGCCCGAGAACCACTAAGGCGGATCGAAGGCACTGAGTGTCCACCGCCTGGATTACCGGAAAAGCGAACAGATGGGAGTCGCGCCCCATCACAGGTGAAGGCCAAGCTAGGTCAGGCAAGGCCCCTGAGAAAGGTTGATTGCTCTGTCAACCCGACTCAGGCACGAGTGACCGCTGAACGGCGCTACGAGGGAATTCGCACACCCTCACAAGAGGCTGAGGCAGGTCGAGCCCAGTCCCTGACTAGTGCTGATTGCTCTGTCGGCACGAAATCAGAACGTACGACCACGCGGAGACGAGGGGGAGGCAGACCCCCAAACGTGGCTGTGGCAGGTCGAGCCCAGTCCTCGGGTAACGCTGGCAGCTCTTCCAGCGGAAAACCGATGGTGACGACCAGCAGGGTACCGAGAACGGGGCTGGAAAGATGGCTGGCTCCGCCGCTGGTACCTGGCTTGGGAATGAGATGCAGGGCGGAAGGTTGTCGGCCTCTACCCCTGGGGAACCCTGCCAAGGGTGAACCAGTCACTGTGCGTACCCCCGAGGTACATCCCGACAGCACGGAAATCGACTCTGGCAGGGTGACAGAGAGGGGAGACAGCCATACCCCTTCGATGGTGCCTTGCGCGACGAAAGAGACTGGGAACTGTCAAGCCCAGCCCTCGACGATAAACGCTGATTGCTCTGTCAGCGGGAAGTCGAAAGTCATGGACCGCAGGTCACTGTTACCGGGTGTAGCCGAAAGCTCCCCGCCTGAGGTGGCCGGCACCAAGACTGACATAGGCAGGGCACTGCCAACGGGTGTAGCCGAAAGCTCCCCGCCTATGGTGCCCGGCGTGACAAAAGAGACTGGGAACTGTCAAGCCCAGCCCTCGGTGATAAACGCTGATTGCTCTGTCAGCGGGAAGCCGAAAGTTGAGGAGAGCAGGTCACTGTTTCCGGGTGTAGCCGAAAGCTCCCCGCCTGAGGTGGCCGGCACCACAACTGACAAGCGAAGACTTGGGAAACGCTCTGGTAAGGCTCAATTCAGGATTGTCCATCTGAATGTACGGTGCCTAGAAGTCGCAAAACTTTTGAACGAGAATGACGTGGATGTTGCAATGTTACAAGAGTGCATCCTTGGACTTAGGACAGTCCACTTCACTGGCTATTCGTGCTTCCGTTGTGGGTGCAAGAACCGCAGGGGATTGGTGACCCTGGTCAGAAATACGCTAAACGCTCAGCCGAGCAGCGCCCACGGCTCACGCGGAAAAACGGATACGCTTGCGGTGGATGTTTATAAGGATGGGAGGAAGTACCATTGTGTAAACGTGTACAATCCCCCCAAGACGGAGCTCAGTCTAATAACAGCTGAGGGTACTCTGCTTGGCACCTTCGTATGTGGTGATTTCAACGCCATGTCTCCGGCATGGGGCTATGAACGCACTGATGCGGCTGGCCAGAGGATTGAGGAGATTTGTAATATTACAAGTCTAGTTAGGTTGCAGGACCATGAGTCTGTACCCACCTTGCTGCACGGTGCGAGTGGGAGCGAAACGAGACCCGACTTAACACTCGTCTTGGCTGACCTGGCCTGTAACACCTCTTTCCGCGTGCTAGATTGCGTCGGTAGTGACCATAAACCCGTTCTCGTCTCAGTGGATATTCCTCCACCTGAGAGAAACCCAGGAGCTAAGCACAGGTGCTGGGTTTATTCAAAAGCAAATTGGGACGCCTTCAGGGCAGCAGCTGACGCTGCCTTGGAGAGGGTAGATACCGAGTGTGGAACAGTCGACGTTGTATACAAGGAGATCACTGAAGCGATCTTAGGTGCCGCACGTAGGACGATCCCAAAGAGCCTCCCGAAACGTAAGTTCAGACCATTTTGGACTACAGCCCTTGCAAGGTTAGTTCGGCAAAGACAAGCCGCTCGAAAGAAAGCTTGTCGATTGAAAACGGCTGAGGCGCGCCGTGAGTACAATAAACTAACTGAGCAAGTAAAAAGGGCGTCTGCTGAGGCCAAAAAGCAGAAATGGACTGATACTTGCGAGAAGTTGGATCTAAGGGAGAGCCAAAAGACATGGAAATTGCTGAAAGACTTGACCCAGTCTGGGGCAATTAGAACTGGTGCCCCGATGCAAACGGACTCAGGCCTGACGGCTAGCGATAGCAAGAAGGCCGAAGTGCTTAACAAGCACTTTGCAGAGGTCAGCAAGTCGAGTAAGAAGAGTACATTGTCCAAGGCACTGGATAAAGTCCGACGAGTCAAAGAGAAGGCTGAGTTTGGCACGGAAAATCGAGACACGTTCAGAGCCCCATTCTCTGTCAATGAATTGGCATACGCAGTCAGGAAGTGTCGCATGAGAAAGGCCCCAGGTAGTGACTTGATCAGTAATGAGATGATCACACACCTCGGGGCAGCGGGACAAGCAAAGCTTCTCCAGTTTGTCAACCGCACGTGGTTGACAGGAGAACTCCCTCAGAGGTGGAGGGAGGCTGTCATAGTGCCGGTACTTAAAAAAGGGAAAAAGACTGACCATGCTGAAAGCTACCGTCCTATTTCCCTCACTTCGTGTGTTGGGAAAGTAGCTGAACGCATGGTCAACCGAAGGTTGATGTGGTTCTTAGAGGAAAAAGGGCTCATTACCCCAAAGCAAGGAGGCTTTCGGCGGGGTAAGAGTGCGATGGACATGGTCACGCTCCTCGTCCAAGAAATAGCCGACGGCTTTCAGAGAGCTGAGTCAACGGCGGTAGTTTTCCTAGATCTCAAGCAGGCTTACGATCGAGTCTGGCGCCCAGGACTATTGTTGAAGCTACAGCGGTTGGGTGTCACCGCTGAGATGTACATTTGGTTACGCAGTTTCCTCAGTAATCGTACTATCACGACACGCGTTGGGAGCAGCGTGTCGAGGAAACGGACCCTCGAACAGGGTCTCCCACAGGGTTCCGCCCTCAGTTGTACATTGTTCCTAGCTTTCATCAATGACCTGCCTGAGTTTCTGGGATGTAAAAGCCTACTGTATGCCGACGATTTAGCGATCTGGAAGACCGGAAAGAGTGCCTCAGTCCTTGAGAGAGCACTCCAGAAGGACCTGACTACGGTCGGCTGTTATACTAGGATGTGGGGGCTAGAGATTAACGTCTCGAAGACTGTCTACTCACTGTTTACCATGGGCACGAGTATCCTCAAGGAGCCATTTAGACTGGAGGTAGAGGGTGAGGTTCTTGCTCTGGAACCTAAGCCCAAGTACCTGGGAGTAACACTTGACAGAAAGCTTACTCTCTGCACACATCTGTCGGAGGTTGCCCGCTGCGCCTCTGACAGACTGAATATTGTCAAGAAGTTGGCGAGCACGTCCTGGGGGGCTCGAGCAGATGTCCTGAGGTCGCTGTACATGGGTGCAGTAAGGTCTCAGATAGATTATGGCCAGGTTGTGCAGGTCTATGGGTCTAAGTCCTCTTTAGAGGCCCTGGATGTTGTACAGAACCAGGCTCTCCGGCTGATCACAGGCACTTTTCGAACGGCACCCACAGCAGCGGTGGAAATCATGGCAAATGTGCCACCTCTGGGTATCCGTAGAGAGCAGGCCGTCTTGACCGCGTATGAGCGTTTCAAGCGGCAGGAGGAGACCTCTGTCCTAAGGGAGATGGTCGATGGCTGGGTGGAAAGAAAGCGGCTTTCGATGCAGTCTTTTATGCACCACGCAGTGAGACTTGCCTCCGAGATTAGGCTGCCGACTGACCGCCTAATGCTAGAGACTGTCTCAAGGCTCCCGCCTGGCGAGGCTCTCTATATGCCTGAGGTACGCACGACCCTGGTCGAAACCAATGCTGGGACCGCAAAGGATCGCCGAACCATCACGGATGTGGCTATGGAGATGATTGGAAACTATTCGGGGAACGCTATACTGGCCTATACTGATGCTTCTGTATCCAGTAGAGACGGTCGGACAAGCGCCTCGTTTGGGGTCCACATCACTCTCCCACAAACTGGCTTATGTGGGTCACTCTGTGCTTACGAGGCAGAGATGACAGCCATTACTGAGGCAGTGGACCACATAGGGGAGCTAATAGGTGAGGGTACTTTGCCTGCTCTGGACATTGTCATTCTCACCGACGCGCTCTCTGTTCTCCAAGCTGTAAAAGGGACAGGAGAATGGCCGCTTCTGCTGGAAGCCATGCTGATGGCAATACAAGGTCTTGTGCCCCAACATCACGTGCATGTGACCCTTCAATGGGTTCCCGGGCATGCGGACGTACCCGGAAATGAAAGGGCAGACGGCATTGCCAAGGCAATAGTCCAGTCGACAGATTCCCAAGTGCTGCCCGTGAGTGCAAGAAAGAGCTCATTCGAGGCAGCACATTCCATGATCTGCCTCTTTGGACAATCGAAGTGGTTCTCGGGCTGGGCTCATTGGGTGAACGGACTTAAGATCCGGCAAGTCCTAGAGCGACCGTCCAAAACTGACCCGTGGTGGAAGCTTAGGCGTGTCGAGCGGGCGCTAATTGCCCAGTTCCGAACTGGGCACTGTCCTATTGGCGCGTACTTTGGGAGGTTAAGGCCCAATGTCGACACCCTTTGCAGACACTGCAGGGAAGTGGAGGAAACCGTAGATCATTTGCTTTTCGAGTGCCCCGGACTGGCGGACCACAGGGTGGACCAGTCCGGAAGCCTGCTGGCCATCGGGCTCTATGGCAGTCTCCAGATGTTGAGAGACACAGCAGGTCTGATCTCACGGGCTCTAAGAGACTAAGTCTCAGCCCGCAGATAAAACTGAGAGAGTTCAGAGAGAGACAGAGAGAGAGCGGACCTGTCAAGTGGCCCTGTCTAGTGGACCTGTCTAGCGGCCCTGTCAAGTGGCCCTGACTAGCGGACCTGTTAGCGGACCTGTCAAGTAACCCTGTCTATCGGCCCCGTCTATCGGCCTTGTCTAGGGGCCCTTCTAGCGGACCTGTCAAGTGGCCCTGTCTAGCGGACCTGTCTAGCGGACCTGTCTAGCGGACCTGTCTAGCGGCCTTGTCTATCGGCTCTGTATGTCGACCCTGTCATTGTGTTTCCGAAAATTTCATTGAATAAAACTTGGCTCTTCAGCTACTCACTTTGTATGTAGCAATTAGTTACATTGTCTCTCAAAGACCATTCCAAAATGCTTAATGCTCTATTATGGAGTCTTCATTGAAACACTATGCAAGACATAAACCAGATGTGTTTTATCGCTCTGACGTAAAAAAAAATATTGTGGTTTGAACTGAAATTTTAATCAAAGATTCTGTGATGTAAAAATCATTTCACCGATTGTTCGCAAAAATAAAAACACTTTTGAATTATTTAGCATCGTTTGGTCAAACCCATGTTTAACCTAGTTGCACAATTCGGTCTAACCTTGTTGTACAATTCGGTCTAACCTAGTTGTACAATTCGGTCTAACCTAGTTGTACAATTTGGTCTAACATAGTTGTACTATTCGTCTAACCTAGTTGTACAATTCGGTCTAACCAAGTTGTATAATTTGGTCTAACCTTGTTGTACAATTTGGTCTAACCTAGTTGTAAAATTTGGTCTAACCTAGTTGTACAATTTGGTCTAACCTAGTTGTACAATTTCCATGGATTGGTTTTATTATTCACTGGCTTACATAATGTGTTGTTTCATAAATTGTGTTTGTTGCTTGGTTTGTTTGCTTTTTGTCAATTACCAAAGTCTTATTTTGAAATATATTGTTTACCCGCGTTGGCATGGTGAACGAGTTCACATAGAAACAAAACATAATTTGTCTCTCCACAAAACGACAATTGTATAAATGTCAATGGCTCTTCGTTGCCCTTATTACTGCTCCCAATTAACACTTTAATTTTAATTTGTTTTCTTTAAATCTCGATATATTAACTGTTGTGTGGTTCTTTGTATATTTTAACTTTATAAAACAAGAATGAGACTCCAGGCCCACCTGTCACCACTGGTATTTGTATTTCGTTTATGTCTCACAAACTCGTGACACACCAGTTTGTTGTGGTACACACTTGCAGAACACTGTTATGTGTGTGTGTGTGTGTGTGTGTGTGTGTTTGTATGTGTTTTTGTATGTGTGTATGTATTTTAAATTAACATCATGAATAATATTTAGAGTTTTAGACAAAAGTATGGGTAAATTTATATTAATGATCAAATCAACCAATCAACTCACCTGTTAGAAATGGTACAGTAACACAAGGCTGGGGAAGAAAAAATGGATATTTAAAAAATGTATTTTACTATAACGGAATTTATCTTAAGATAAAGTTCAAAGGTCACAAGTATACTGCTAATTCAGTGTAAACATTCTCTTTCTATGTTAAGATAATGCTCTGTTTCCATTTACAACAGGAAGTTGCTTTTAAGCAAATATATTCCAGTCATTAAACACTAGGGCTAGCTCCGTCGGTTGCTAGAGACTTTTTCAACATATACATTGACAGGAGGCTGTTTCAACATATACATTGACAGGAGGCTGTTTCAACATATACATTGACAGGAGGCTGTTTCAACATATACATTGACAGGAGGCTGTTTCAACATATACATTGACAGGAGGCTGTTTCAACATATACATTGACAGGAGGCTGTTTCAACATAAAATCTAGTATTTTGATACTCAACATAAACATTTAACTTTATATATGTTTAGTATGAACTTAATGAACATACATTACAAATAAGTCCATTACCACTATCACCAAATAATATATATATATATATATATATCTTCCTATATCTTAATTTCATGAATGTGATATTATAACATCATTTTTAACTCTGCTTAAAGCTGTCCCCTGTAATGTAAAATAAAAGATGACATTAGACTATGTACCATATACCTCACACAATACTGTCTCTGATACTCCCATGTCCGTATACATTTATTTATAATTTTTGCATTTACAGTTCTGTTTTACGAACATCATTATACCTTCAACAGTAATACCATCTTTTAATACTATTCCGTTTCTGAAATGTTCAAGTAAATCCACATGAAATACCATCGTTCTTATACCATACAAGAAGTGACATTTTATTAGACTAAACCTCCATTAACACTGTTAGAAATGACGGGCATTACTCTTAACGACTTCGGATATTGTAGTAATACGTTGTGATAGCCAGAAATCCTTTACTTCCGTTATCTCTATCAAATTGTTACCCCCCTTTTTATTCTCCACTAAGCGTGTAGAACCTTTCTAAAAGAGAGGATTTTTAAAGAATTATGAATTTTCGGAGAAATTATTTAAGTAATTCTGAAGTCAATAATTTAGGGTGGGACAGGAGAGGTTTGCCAATATTGAGTTTTGCAAATGTTTTAAAATAGGTATTTTATATTCAAGATATACTTACAACTCAATAGCTTTGCCAGCATTGAGTTTTGCGATGTTTTAGAATAGATAATTTCTATTGAAGTTATACTTACAAATCAATAGGTTTGTTAATATTGAATATATAAACAATGTTTTAGAACATTTAATGTGTTTTATATTAAAGATTTAATTAAAGTCACATACCATTAACAAAATAAAGCATATCATTTAAATGATATTTTGAATACATTTCTATAGATCACACTCAATATAAATTGAAACATTTAAGTCCATGTTTCTCTGTTTTGTTGTCATGTTTCTACATTCTGTTTGTCTACAATTGTTTAAATTCATGTTTCTTTATTTTGTTCATGTTTCTACATTCTTTTTATCTACACATGTTTAAGTCCATGTTTCACTGTTCATGCCTCTATATTCTGTTGGTCTACACATGTTTAAATAAACAGAGATTAATCCAAAACATTATACTATAGGCCAATCTCTTCTGGAAGTCATATTTGTGTAAATTAATTGATGTGTATTTTATTATTAAACATTCCACTATTGAATACTTGGGGATAAAATGTTTAAAACTAATAAATACAACAGAAGTTACCAGTCTATGTAGTAAATTATGAAAAGCTAATCAATACACTAAGTTCCGAACTCTGCACTTTAGTTTCTAACTCAATTGATTGAACTGAATCAATGAACAAATCTGGATGGTAACTTGACCATTTTTGTCAAGAATTTGATGTGCCACTCTCTCTTCCTTTCAAGTTTTAAAGCGGCCTGTCCCCATAGATTCATCTTTTATTAAGTCCAGAAGGACACACCCCCTTACTGCTTTTATTTCTTTCAATGTTCTCTCGAAGATTTTCTCAAGTGAACAAGAAAAGAAAATGTGTTGCCGATTATCACTTTTATGAAAGCCAAGGTTGATATGTGAAAGTCTTTTTTTAATTATTTGTCTTCTGTTAACTTTGAACGTGTTAAATATCACGTTTTAATTAACAAAAACAAATTATTATTCACAAAGCTATATGTTTCACAATCATCTCATTTTATTATGTAACTATTTTATTACATGAAATCGACTAAAAAATTCATCTCTCTTTTATTTTTAAATCTTTCTGTTTCTCGTAACATTTGATCCAACTTTTGATGATATCGTCTGCTTTAACATAAAAAGTCAAATCACAAAATAGGACATTTTTTTTCTTGGATAAAGTACTCCGAAAGTTTTTATATTATAAAGTTGTTGGATTTTTTTTTCATTCAATAGAACTAACGCTATTATTTTAGCTGTTGGCTATAAAAATAATGCCCATTTGTCTCCCTTGATTCTAGAGATTACATTTGCAGACTTTATCTTTTGGTGGATACTTTTTGAATCCCAAAAGAAAGTTGAGTATAAGATAATTATAGGTCAGTTCAACAGTAAGAAAAACATGTTTGCGACTCAACGTATACATTTAGAAAAAAAAAAAATTTAACAAATGAAAATAATACAAAGAGAAACAAGAATGTACTCCTTAGAGACTTAACTAACGGGATTAGAAATTTGAAATAAAACATGAAAGGCTGTATGTCTTATATATCAAGCAAATATAATTTTTAAGGAATGTTAGGAGAGTTCAGGTTTATAATGTTACAATTCTTACTTTTATGTACATTGGACATTCTCCATAATTTGAATTTTACAAAGCCCCGGTGGGGGGGGGGTACTTTAGTTACTAATTGGTCACAATAGTGGTTTCTAGCAGGTAATGAATTTTGTGCAAAAATTTAGATGAGTCACTTAAATATAACATATAGTCCCGATGCCAGGGTTATATGTTACATATTCTGGGGTTATATGTAACATCTGTGCAATACACATTTTAAATCATTTTAATAAATGTTGTGAAGTGTCTTTTGTACACCCAACCGAGGAAACACTAAAAGTAAAATAATTGATTCGATTATTTGAAGAAATGTGTCATGGAGAATCCATACGTGTCTAGATTTATGTTTTCAACAACTTTAACAAGTAAACCCACACTATGTGAAGCTTAAAATGTATCAGAAAGAACATACATTTATTGTTGTTAATTTTGAAACAATTATTGAAATAACAACAACAAATCACAATAATATGATCTAAGCCTTCTCAATATATTGATGTAGTTCTAGTCATTTAACAATATTCAAACAAGTTATTGACGATTTGTAACAAATGATCAACATAATGAAGGATTGTATAAAACGATCAACATAATGAGGATTGTAATAAATCAACACAATGAAGGATTGTAACAAATGATCAACACAACGAAGGATTGTATCAAACGATCAACACAATGAGGATTGTAATAAATCACCACAATGAAGGATTGTAACAAATGATCAACACAATGAGGATTGTAATTAATCAACATAATGAAGGATTGTAACAAATGATCAACACAGTGAAGGATTGTAACAAATGATCAACATAATGAAGGATTGTAACAAATGATCAACACAATGAAGGATTGTAACAGATGATCAACATAACGAAGGATTGTAACAAATGATCAACACAATGAAGGATTGAAACAGATGATCAACATAATGAAGGATTGTAACAAATGATCAACACAATGAAGGATTGTAACAGATGATCAACATAATGAAGGATTGTAATTAATCAACACAATGAAGGATTGTAACAAATGATCAACACAATGAAGGATTGTAACAAATGATCAACACAATGAATGATTGTTTCAAATGATCAACAAAAAAAGTTTATAAAATATTATGTGTTTACACATAATACTTACCACTCCACCCGTGGCACTTCTGATTTGTCGATTAAAAAATGTATTTTGAAAGTTATTCCCATGGTGACTTGTGTCAATAGCCACTGTGTCTAGAAATGTACTTTGTCGGATGCCTTCAGCAAGCAGCACTACTCCCGTCACAAATAAACAGGACTGGAGCCAAGTTGACATAGTCACGGTGCTGAAAGACAACATATGACAATGTCATTCTCACCTGTATACATAGATAAAGTCATTTACCGTGATATGCGTAACGTTAATACCTGTATTTACAGTCACTGAATTACTCAATACTAAGTAATAATGTATTTACAGGACAGTCACTGAACTAATAAATAGTAAGTAATACCTGTATTTATAGTACAGTCACTGAACTACTCAATACTAAGAAATACCTGCATTTACAGGACAGTAACTAAACTATTCAATACTAAGTAATACCTGTATTTACAAGACATAGTCACTAAACTACTCAATACTAAGTATTACCTGCATTAACAGTACACAGTCACTGAACTACTAAATACTAAGTAATACCTGTATTTACAGGACAGTCACTGAACTACTAAGTATTTACAGGACAGTCACTGAACTACTAAGTAATACCTCTATTTACAGGACAGTCACTGAACTACTAAGTAATACTGGTATTTACAGGACAGTCACTGAACTACTAAGTAATACCTGTATTTACAGGACAGTCACTGAACTACTAAGTAATACCTGTATTTACAGGACAGTCACTGAACTACTAAGTAATACATGTATTTACAGGACAGTCACTGAACTACTAAGTATTTACAGGACAGTTACTGAAGTACTCAATACTAAGTAATACTTGTATTTACAGGACACAGTCACTGAACTTGCCTAGCTTAGTGAGTTTGGTAGTATAAGGCTTGTTGAGCTCAATGAATCTGTTAGTGTGAGACTATTTTATATTAGTGAAACTTTTTTTTAGTTTAGTGAAGGACTTAGAGGAATTGTTAGTGTCATAATTGTCTAACAATAAAGCTCATAATGTGATTTTTTTTAACTTAGTGAACATTTTTAAGTGTGAGACTACATTAGTGAAGCTGATGTTGTAAGATTTGTGAAAAACTTTCATTGCTATATAAAGCGGTTCTCTGGGCTTAGAGCTGATAATATCTGGGTGTGATGGTTGCTGGGTGTGATGGTAGCTGGGTGTGATGGTAGCTGGGTGTGATGGTAGCTTGGTGTGATGGTAGCTGGATGTGATTGTAGCTGAGTTGGATGGTAGCTGGGTGTGATGGTAGCTGAGTAGGATGGTAGCTGGATGCGATGGTAGCTGGGTTGGATGGTAGCTGGATGTGATGGTAGCTGAGTTGGATGGTAGCTGGGTTGGATGGTAGTTGGATGTGATGGTAGCTGATTTGGATGGTAGCTGAGTGTGATGGCAGCTAGGTTGGATGGTAGCTGGGTGTGATAGTAGCTGGGTTGGATGGTAGCTGGGTGTGATGGTAGCTGAGTTGGATAGTAGCTGGATTGGATGGTAGCTGGGTGTGATGGTAGCCAGGTTGAATAGTAGCTGGTTGTGATGGTAAAAATGATAACTATATTTACATTAATCTTCGACATATTGCTAGTTATTACTTTAGTTTAATCAACATACAGCTAGTCACTACTATAGTAACATTAACATATATCTAGTCCCTACTATAGTAACATGCATACCTGTCTAGTTCCTCTACTACAATAACATCAACATACAGCCAGTATCTACTATATTTACATTAACATAGAGCTAATCACTAGTATAAGCATCAACATACAGCCAGTATCTATTATATTTACATTAACATAGAGCTAATCACTAGTATAAGCATCAACATACAGCCAGTATCTACTATATTTACATTACCATATAGCTAGTCACTAGTATGGCCATCAATATACAGCCAGTATCTACTATATTTACATTAACATAGAGCTAATCACTAGTATAAGTATCAACATTAAAGCTAGTCAATACTAAAATTAAATTAAATGACATTTACTCTTTTCACCCCCACCCCTCCCCCGCCCACAGTATTGTCTGTTCATCAATCTATCTGGTCAATTTTTTTTTTTAATGTATAAAACTGATTATTTTGTTCTTGTGTATTGGTCCTGTTCATTATGTTAAGGAATAAGTCTGTCCACTTTGCTATGTATTTTCCTAGCTAGTTTGCCCATACACAGGATTAGGTCAATTTGTTCATTATTGGTCTGGTTAATTTTCCCAAGTATAGGTCTGGTTATTTGTTTATCTATAATTCTAGTTTATTTATTTATGTATATAGCATAAAACATCAATACATTTTTCTCTAATAGTTATGACCGGCAACACTCACGCCTCGTCCCAGGACCGTCTAAACATTTTAATCCTCTTAAGATATAGTAACTTTTGTCATGTTCACTTTTTTCATTTATAGGTCTAATATCATTTGTTCATGCATGGATCTTTTTCTTCAATATTCAGACTTGTCGCATTCTTCATGCCTGGGTCTGATCTGTTTGATTATTTGTCTATTGTCTTTAAAAAGTTAACATTATCTGTGTCTCAATATGTTTTAAAATGTTAACTAACTTGTGTCTCGATCCATGTTTTAAAACGTTAACTTGACTCGTGTCTCGATCCTTGTGATATGTGGAGAAATAGTAAAGCCTTAGCTTGATGACGCAATTCGGTAGGCTCCGCCCACCGCAGTAGCTATGGCGTCATTCCGCCATCTTGTGTTGTAGTTTATTGTAGATTTTAGTGTATACGTCATTCGGTACAAATGACGTATATTAAACCGACAGTTGGGAGCACATGCGTTGTTTTATAATCAGTCTAGCTTTGGGCATCGATGTAGATGGATGCATGTTTACAGTTTGCTATTGTACTCCTCCTGAGTTTACCTTTATGTCAGTTTATGTTCAAGAATTAAATGATTGTTGATGTTATTTCACTGGAGTTAACTTCATAATTTGAGTTGTCTAAATTATTACACCTTCTACAAGTATTATCATTATAAGGACCCTTAACATTATTTGGCACCTCCGACGTCGAACTGACTGACTTAGCTGGATTCAGGAGCAGCGGAGTGAGTACATTAAGACTCGTTGTAATTACCGGTTAAGTATTCATCGGTGAATTACGTGGCGGCCACCACCCTGGGTGTGCGCCGTGAAAACTGTGTTCTGTAGTGGCCAGCATTATTGTTTGCTGAAGTGACCGACGTTACTGTTTGCTGAAGTGGCCAACCCTATTGTTTGCTGAAGTGGCCGACGTTACTGTTTGCTGAAGTGGCCAACCCTATTGTTTGCTGAAGTGGCCAACGTTACTGTTTGCTGAAGTGGCCAACGTTACTGTTTGCTGAAGTGGCCAACCCTATTGTTTGCTGAAGTGACCGACGTTACTGTTTGCTGAAGAGGCCAACCTTGCCGTTTGCGGAAGAGGCCAGCCTTGCTGTTTGCTGAAGAGGCCAACCTTGCTGTTTGCTGAAGAGGCCAACCTTGCTGTTTGCTGAAGAGGCCAACCCTACTGTTTGCTGAAGAGGCCAACCTTGCTGTTTTCTGAAGAGTCCAACCTTGCCGTTTGCTGAAGAGGCCAGCCTTGCTGTTTGCTGAAGAGGCCAACCTTGCTGTTTGCTGAAGAGGCCAACCCTACTGTTTGCTGAAGAGGCCAACCTTGCTGTTTGCTGAAGAGTCCAACCTTGCCGTTTGCTGAAGAGGCCAGCCTTGCTGTTTGCTGAAGAGGCCAACCTTGCTGTTTGCTGAAGAGGCCAACCCTACTTTTTGCTGAAGAGGCCAATCCTACTGTTGCTGAAGTGGCCAACTTTACTGTTTAAAGTGGCCAGAGTTGCTGTGTACTGACGGGGCCGACATTATCGTGTGGCTGGGAATCACCTCCTCATCGTCAGAGGACCCCCCACCGTAGGATCACCGAGGATCAACCTCATCATCGGAGAGCATCGAACATCGCGGACCGGGATCACCAAGGATCAACCATCGAAGTCAAGGAACAGAATTAACTATTGTGAATTTCTTTATATGTAAGTTGGCATATTATTTTATATTTATTATTAGAATATTGTATTATTGAAATCCGGTGTAATTATTTGTTTGTTGTTCTTGGTGGAATTCTGTATTTAATACAGTAGATGTTAAAATAGGGTCCACCTAGAGCAGCCTAAACATTTAATTTGCTGGTTTTTGAAAAGGAATAATGTATTTATTTTGTTATTACTTGTATGTTGATGACATTATAGAATATTTTTTTGTGTATGGTATATAGTATCAAACATTTTCATTTATTAGTTATAATTGGTATCGGTTATTGCCATGTCATCAATTTTAAATATTGTTGAAGCTGGTAAGGCACTTGGCCTTACAGGCCAAGAATTTTTAAACCTGGGTAGAAGAAAAGAAAAAGAAAGAGATGGAAGAAAAAAAGAGAGAGAGAGAAGAAAAACAGAAAGAGAGGGAAGAAAGAAAGGAAAAGGAAAAGAAAGAGATGGAAGAAAAACAGAGAGAGAGGGAAGAAAAACAGAAAGAGAGGGAAGAAAGAGCCGCAGAACGGGAAATGAGAAAGGAAGAAATCGCGAACGAAAGGGCGCGCTTAGAGTCTGAGAACAATGGACCTCGGAGTTAACGGAGCAGGTGATAAAGTGACCACATCACTTAAATTACCTTATTTTACAGAGGGCGTTGACAGTATGGACACATACTTGTCTAGGTTTGAAATGCTAGCTACTAGCGCGGGTATGCCGAAAAATACATGGGCCGCGTCAATTTTAGGATCCATCAGAGGCAAAGCCCTGGATGTATGTTTGAAACTAAGTGAAAATGAAATAAAAAATTATGATGTGAAAGAATCATTAATGAAGATTTATGGTAACACATGTGATGGTTACAGTGAAAAATGTAATAATATTCGCCCATCACGAGAGGAAGACCCCAATTTATTTATCACCAACTTTAGTTTATTTTTTGATAGATGGGTGGCTCTGTCTGGGGCGAAACAAGATTACCATGATTTAAGGGAACTGATTTTAGTAGATAGAGCAATTAATGTGTGCCATAAAGATTTAGTGGCATTCTTGAAAGAAAAGGGGCCACAAACTTTAGAAAATGTCACTGATTTATTGAGAAAGTATAGATCTGCACATCCCGAAAAACCCATATCTAAGTTAGAATCAGACCATAACCAGGATGTGCTGTGCTTTGCTAAAGCTGTACCATATCCTAACCGTGGGCGTAGCTTAAGTCCTGGAAACAGAAATAGATCCAGTGACCGACATGACGGGGACAAATTATGTTTCTCATGTGGGAGAGCCGGACATAGATCGCGAGACTGCAAAAGGGGAAATGGCGGTAGTGATAGCCTATGTTACCTGTGTAACGGGAGGGGACATTATGCCAGGAACTGCACTAGGTCCCGGGTAAATAGTCAGGGGAGAAAAGGACAACAGACCAGAACCATGGACAAGATCAGATAGAGACAAAGAGATAGGGTACAACAGGCAATGTTAGTTCAGGGGGGAGGTAATGGTTTACATTTTTACCCTGGGTTCGTGGGTGATGTACCTGTGAAGGTGCTACGTGACACTGGGGCAACGTGCGTGTGTGTCCGTAGATCATTGGTAAAAGATAGTGAATTCACGGGAAGAATGGGTCTATGTGCGTCATTTGATGGGACCGTACACGAGTTACCCATAGCCACCATTAATCTTAGAAGTCCATTTTACACAGGGCTAGTTGAAGCATTAGTCATCGAGAAACCAATTTACGACGTTTTAGTGGGCAATATTGAGGGCGTAATAGAGTGTGATCCCATGGAATTGGATAAATGGAAAAAACTTAATGATCCCACTAGAAACTGTAATGCTGTGACAAGGGCTCAGGCTAAAGAGGAACACCTCCATAATCAGTCATCAATTTAGAGTACAGATAACTGCCCAATTACTACTCAGGAAGTAAAAAGTATACAAAGGGAAGAGAATGTAGTCAACTTTCCTAATCCACCCATGACTGAAAATGATAAATCTAGTGACATTCCTGTGGGTGAGATGTCTGACCGGGTCACCATAGATAGAGAGAAATTTTTTACCGAACAGCATTATGACGTTTCGTTGTCAAAATTAATCAACCGGGATAAAAAATCATTTAGAGATATGGACATCATTCAGTTAGAAAAAGGTAATTGGGTTAGAAAGACACAGTACATGAATAAAACGGTGAATCAACTTATAGTCCCAATGAAGTATAGGAAATTAGTTCTTAGGACAGCCCACGATTCACCTTTAGCGGGTCATTTGGGGGTTACTAGAACCAAGTATAGGATCTTAGGCAAATTTTTTTGGCCCGGGGTTACCAGAGACGTAAAGAGATATGTTAGGACGCGTGACCTGTGTCAATTAAAGGGGCCCAATTGTACCAGGGGGGAAGCCCCATTACAAACAACCGATGTAGTTGACAGACCGTTCACAAAACTAGCTATTGATATGCCAGTACTGTCCAATATCTTAACGGTGGTGGATGTATGTTCCAGATGGCCAGAGGCGGTGCCTCTTAAATTCATAAGGGCTGAGGACATAGTACAGGCACTAATGACTATTTTTTGTAGAACAGGCTTCCCAGGTATTATTTTATCAGACAGAGGTACTCAGTTTGTATCTGAGTTAACCAACCATTTTACCTTTGTATTGGGGATAAAACAAATCTTTACATCGCCATACCATCCCCAAAGTAATGGAATTTGTGAACGACTGAACGGCAGTATAAAAAAAATGATCAGTAAAGTGTCTGATGACAATCCAGGAGACTGGGACCTCATGCTACCCTGTGTGTTGTTTGCATATAGGGAAATTCCACAGAAAACAACAGGATTTTCACCTTTTGAAATGGTGTACGGTGCGAATCCAAGGGGTCCACTGTCTTTACTTAAGGACTTGATGATAAAGAAAGATTTATCCCCTGACGTAAGAACTGCCTATGGGCTAGTGATTGATATAAGATAGAGACTGATAAAGGCTTGTGATGTGGCTAGATCAAATGTTTTAACCAAAAATAAATGTACATTATTGAGGGTTAATAGAGACAGGAAACTCAGACATATTAGGCCAGGTGATGATGTACTTGTTTTATTACTTGACAAGACCAATAGATTATTTATGAAGTGGCAAGGACCTTTTAAGGTTACTAGAAAGGTGACAGACGTGGATTATGAAATTATTTTTAGAAATAGGTTAAAGGTTTTTCATATAAACATGTTGAAGTTATACTATAATAGACCAATTGAATTAGTTCAGACCGCTGAGAGACAGGTTCAAAATTGCTCTATGTTAAGGGAGGAAGATGTACCTGACGCTGACATTCAGACATGTGAGGGACCTGAGGTTGGAAACAAGGAAACTTGGGAGGATATAGCATTAAATAACCTAACTCATGACATAAGGCTGTCAGAAAACAAGGTTATCCGTCTGAGACCATACACCCTCTCATTACATCACCGCGACTACATCAAGAAAGAGTTTGAAGGGTTACAGAAACAGTGTGTCATAGAACCATCAGAGTCACCATATGCAGCTCCCATAGTGTTAGTTAAGAAAAAAGACAGGTGACATCAGACTGTGTGTAGATTATAGACAGTTAAATAAAATAACCATTATGGACTCATATCCCATGCCCAATCCCGAGGAGTTAATGACCAGGCTAGCCAGAGCTAAATATTTCTCTAAACTGTATTTAGCAAGAGGGTATTGGCAAATACCACTGACCAGTTAATTTGACTCGTGTCTTGATCCATGTTTTAAAACTTAAATTTAACTTGTGTCTCGATCAATGTTTTAAAACTTAAATTTAACTTGTGTCTCGATCCATGTTTTAAAACTTAAATTTAACTTGTGTCTCGATCCATGTTTTAAAACGTTAACTTGACTTTTGTCTTGATCAATGTTTTAAAACGTTAATTTAACTTGTGTCTCGATCCATGTTTTAAAACGTTAACTTGACTTTTGTCTCGATCAATGTTTTAAAACGTTAACTTAACTTGTGTCTCGTTCCATGTTTTATAACGTTAACTTAACTTGTGTCTCGATCCATGTTTTAAAACGTTAACTTAACTTGTGTCTCGATCCATGTTTACAATGTTAACTTAACTTGTGTCTCGATCCATGTTTTAAAACGTTAACTTGACTTGTGTTGCCAAGTGAAAGATTTGTTACAGTTTTATTCTGTTCGTTTTTTATTAAGGTATGGTTAATTTGTTTGAAATCTAAAACTACGAAAAACACCTGACAATATAAGACAATCTGGTCTAATGAATACTGAAAATAATAGACAATCTGGTCTACTAAAACAACTGACAGTATATGACAATATGGTCTCATGAACAACTGACAGTATTAGACAATCTGGTCTAATAAAAAAAAAGTTGAAATAATTGATGAAATTTTGTTATCGTGAACACAAAATTCGAATCCATTTTTAATGTATTGAAACCAATGAATGAAATTTGATTCAATTTAACTGAACAAGAAATGAACGCAGACAATGTTCTATGAATTATGAGTAGAGAATTTGATCCGGGCAAAGTTAAATAAGGGTTTTTCAGAAAGGGAGCACATTATCAAACCTCACTAACGTCTAGTATTTGTCGACTGATTCAGTTATCATACTTAAATGACGTCTAGTCTCCTTTGACTGACAAGTTATGATGCTTAAATGACGTCTAGTCTCCTTTGACTGACAAGTTATCAAATCTCACTAACATCTAGTCTCCTTTGACTGACAAGTAATCATACTTAAATGACGTCTAGTCTCTTTTGACTGACAAGTTATCAAACCTCACTAACGTCTAGTCTCCTTTGACTGACAAGTTATCATACTTAAATGACGTCTAGTTTCTATTTACCTATACGTTATCAAAGTTAAATGTTGTATATGTCTATATACTCTATCTATATAGTTTCTGTCAAACTCAAATTATCCAGTCTCAAATTGTCCAGTCTCTGTTTAGTGATATAGTATGAAATATAATCCCATCGATTCATTTATCACTTTGCCAAAAATTTGAATATTTTATCATTTTATAAATATTTAAATTACAAACTCAAAGTAAAAATGAAACGAAAATGTAAAAATGTGTTGTGACATTAAAGGCCCCCCCCCCCCACCCAATCTTTCTGGGTTTTTTTTAATCCTAACTTTCAATTTTATTGAAATAATTTTGTTTTGTTCCTAATTTTTAAATAAACAATGTAGTTGTTTGTATTTTGTTTGTTTTTCGATTTTTTTACAGTGAGAGGTAAATATAACAGGTAAATATTAACTAATACTAAGCAGAATATTTACATTTTCCTTATTAATATATAAAACCATAGCGACACATGTAACCCTACAACTCGTGTGACGTCACTCATATATTATAATTTGGTTCACTTCTATCAACGTAAATACCACACCCTAGACTTCTGCTGACACATACAATGATACTATAATTGATTTAGTATTTATAAGTATTCAGTCGTGCTATTTTACTACAAGCCAACAATTGACTCGATTTATTTCAAGAAACCCCAGTGTATCACTGGCACGTGGATATAGGAGTCAAGTGAACATTTCCTAAATCAACATCCAGTGGCTGATATACATTTTCATTAGAATCATGATACTGCAGGCTTCGTTTGAGTTTGATGCTGCAGGCTTCGTTTGAGTTTGATGCTGCAGGCTTCGTTTGAGTTCAAACTAATCTCATACTGAATAAACGTTTTCTTAAAATAGTTCTCCTTTTTTTGTGCCGGTACGCACTGGTACGGCGTACCGGCACCATTTTCAATGTGGAGAAAAAATTATTACTTTTCTTGTATTTAACATTTATTATTAATTTATTATATTATTAATACAAATACAACTGAATTATTTTAAAATTGCGCGCAAAAAGAGTTAAAATAGGTGCGAACTGGTAGTTAAAAGTTAGTCAATTCATCACTGATTACCGGCACCTATTTTTTTTTAAAAGCACTGTTACCAAGTATACCTGGCTTGAGAGTAGTGGATTTTTATCTCCCACTATTTTCTAGAACTGTATGAAATATGTTAATGGGCGTAGCCAAATAAATATTTGTTCTAAGACTCGAGCAGGTGCGTCACTAGAGGGGGGTGCGGGCCGCATCGGGTGACACCAACCATAGCGACGCCACTTGGCTGAAGCTCAGTTTTATCGTTTCAAATCAATTAACAAAGAAGAGAAACAAAAACTCAAATATTTCTTCCTGTGTTAACAAGAGAAAATAAATTAATTATAAGTGTTTTTTTTTTTATTCTGATGTAAAATTGTATTTTCTTTCACGTTGTACTTTAGATGTTACTCAGAGTAATTGAACTGCATCGAGAATGTTTTTTTTTCTGTTTAGACCCACATACAGCATGCCATTGTAGAGAGATTTCATTGTTCGCTAGAATCACGAACTTTATTTACCATTCAATTATGGATGTCGATATAAACCAAAACCTACACAATGGTGTCAGGAAATTGATAATTACCATAAAATAGAGTTAAGTGTAAGCTTCATGTACTGCACTGTGCAGACACATTGATACTACCTCACCCTGACGTTTGTATTCAGACACATTGATACTACCTCACCCTAACGCTTGTATTCAGACACATTGATACTTCCTCACCCTGACACTTGAATTGCATCAAAGTTTCAATTAATGTTTGTTTTATCTAAGGAATTTGTTTTATTCAATTTTTACTGCAGGTAATAAAAACCTGTTGTTGTTATTGGTGTTTTTCTTTGCTAAACTTTGTTTATATATTTTAGCGTTAAAATAATTTCACTTGGTGTTGTTTATCAACCAAATGGGCAAAAAGAAACGAAAGAAAAATGAATGGTGGAGTAGTGTAGAAAGTGTTCGGCGGGTAGTACGGCCGCCCAATCGCTACAATAGATAGCTAGAGTAACTAGCACAGGGCACTACAAAAGATAGCTACAGTAACTCGCACAGGGCGCTACAATCGATAGCTACAGTAACTCGCACAGGGTGCTACAATAGATAGCTAGAGTAACTCGCACAGGGTGCTACAATAGATAGCTAGAGTAACTCGCACAGGGTGCTACAATAGATAGCTAGAGTAACTCGCACAGGGTGCTACAATAGATAGCTAGAGTAACTCGCACAGGGTGGTACAATAGATAGCTACAGTAACTCGCACAGTGCGCTACAATAGATAACTACAGTAACTCGCACAGGGCGCTACAATAGATAGCTACAGTAACTCGCACAGGGTGCTACAATAGATAGCTAGAGTAACTCGCACAGGATGCTACAATAGAAAGCTACAGTAACTCGCACAGGGCACTACAATAGATAGCTAGAGTAACTCGCACAGGGTGCTACAATAGATAGCTACAGTAACTCACACAAGGTGCTACAATAGATAGCTAGAGTAACTCGCACAGGATGCTACAATAGATAGCTAGAGTAACTCGCACAGGGTGCTACAATAGATAGCTAGAGTAACTCGCACAGGGTGCTACAATAGATAGCTACAGTAACTCGCACAGGGCGCTACAATAGATAGCTAAAGTAACTCGCACAGGGTGCTACAATAGATAGCTAGAGTAACTCGCACAGGGCGCTACAATAGATAGCTAGAGTAACTCGCACAGGGTGCTACAATAGATAGCTAGAGTAACTCGCACAGGGCACTACAATAGATAGCTAGAGTAACTCGCACAGGGGCCTACAATAGATAGCTAGAGTAACTAGCACAGGGCACTACAATAGATAGCTAGAGTAACTCGCACAGGGTGCTACAATAGATAGCTACAATATCTCGCACAAGGCGCTACAATAGATAGCTAGAGTAACTCGCACAGGATGCTACTATAGATAGCTAGAGTAACTCGCACAGGGCACTACAATAGATAGCTAGAGTAACTCGCACAGGGCACTACAATAGATAGCTAGAGTAACTCGCACAGGATGCTACAATAGATAGCTAGAGTAACTCGCACAGGGCACTACAATAGATAGCTAGAGTAACTCGCACAGGATGCTACAATAGATAGCTAGAGGAACTCGCACAGGGTGCTACAATAGATAGCTATAGTAACTCGCACAGGATGCTAAAAAGATAGCTAGATTAACTTGCACAGGATGCTACAATGGATAGCTAGAGTAACTCGCACAGGATGCTAAACAGATAGAGTAACTCACACAGGGTGCTACAATAGATAGCTAGAGTAACTCGCACAGGATGCTACAATAGATAGCTAGAGTAACTCGCACAGGGTGCTACAATAGATAGCTAGAGTAACTCGCACAGGGCACTACAATAGATAGCTAGAGTAACTCGCACAGGGTGCTACAATAGATAGCTAGAGTAACTCGCACAGGGTGCTAAAATAGATAGCTAGAGTAACTCGCACAGGGCACTACAATAGATAGCTAGAGTAACTCGCACAGGATGCTACATAGATAGAGTAACTCGCACAGGATGCTAAATAGATAGCTAGAGTAACTCACACAGGATGCTACAATAGATAGCTAGAGTAACTCGCACAGGGCGCTACAATAGATAGCTAGAGTAACTCGCACAGGATGCTACAATAGATAGCTAGAGTAACTCGCACAGGGCGCTACAATAGATAGCTAGAGTAACTCGCACAGGATGCTACAATAGATAGCTAGAGTAACTCGCACAGGGTGCTACAATAGATAGCTACAGTAACTCGCACAGGATGCTACAATAGATAGCTACAGTAACTCGCACAGGGCGCTACAATAGATAGCTAGAGTAACTCGCACAGGGCACTACAATAGATAGCTAGTGTAACTCGCATAGGATGCTACAATAGATAGCTAGAGTAACTCGCACAGGGCACTACAATAGATAGCTAGAGTAACTCGCACAGGATGCTACAATAGATAGCTAGAGTAACTCGCACAGGGGACTACAATAGATAGCTAGAGTAACTCGCACAGGATGCTACAATAGATAGCTAGAGTAACTCGCACAGGGCGCTACAATAGATAGCTAGAGTAACTCGCACAGGGTGCTACAATAGATAGCTAGAGTAACTCGCACAGGGCGCTACAATAGATAGCTA
The DNA here is from genome assembly GCA_021962125.1 of Bulinus truncatus. Classification (NCBI taxonomy): domain Eukaryota; kingdom Metazoa; phylum Mollusca; class Gastropoda; family Planorbidae; genus Bulinus; species Bulinus truncatus. Next base: position 451,461 of record JAGDYQ010000028.1, on the reverse strand, counting down.
GAGTAACTCGCACAGGATGCTACAATAGATAGCTAGAGTAACTCGCACAGGGTGCTACAATAGATAGCTAGAGTAACTCGCACAGGATGCTACAATAGATAGCTAGAGTAACTCGCACAGGGTGCTACAATAGATAGCTAGAGTAACTCGCACAGGATGCTACAATAGATAGCTAGAGTAACTCGCACAGGATGCTACATAGATAGCTAGAGTAACTCGCACAGGATGCTACAATAGATAGCTAGAGTAACTCGCACAGGATGCTACAATAGATAGCTAGAGTAACTCGCACAGGATGCTACAATAGATAGCTAGAGTAACTCGCACAGGGTGCTACAATAGATAGCTAGAGTAACTCGCACAGGATGCTACAATAGATAGCTAGAGTAACTCGCACAGGGCGCTACAATAGATAGCTAGAGTAACTCGCACAGGGTGCTACAATAGATAGCTAGAGTAACTCGCACAGGATGCTACAATAGATAGCTAGAGTAACTCGCACAAAGCACTACAATAGATAGCTAGAGTAACTCGCACAGGGCACTACAATAGATAGCTAGATTAACTCGCACAGGGCGCTACAATAGATAGCTACAGTAACTCGCAAATTGCGCTACAATAGATAGCTACAGTAACTCGCACAGGATGCTACAAAAGATAGCTAGAGTAACTCAAACAGGGCACTACAATAGATAGCTAGAGTAACTCGCACATGATGCTAAATAGACAGCTAGAGTAACTCGCACAGGGCACTACAATAGATAGCTAGAGTTACTCGCTCAGGATGCTACAATAGATAGCTAGAGTAACTCGCACAGGATGCTAAATAGATAGCTAGAGTAACTCGCACAGGGTGCTACAATAGATAGCTAGAGTAACTCGCACAGGATGCTACAATAGATAGCTAGAGTAACTCGCACAGGATGCTAAATAGATAGCTAGAGTAACTCACACAGGATGCTACAATAGATAGCTAGAGTAACTCGCACAGGGCGCTACAATAGATAGCTAGAGTAACTCGCACAGGGCGCTACAATAGATAGCTAGAGTATCTCGAACAGGGTGCTACAATAGATTGTTAGAGTAACTCGCACAGGATGCTAAATAGATAGCTAGAGTAACTCGCACAGGGCGCTACAATAGATAGCTAGAGTAACTCGCACAGGATGCTACAATAGATAGCTAGAGTAACTCGCACAGGGCACTACAATAGATAGCTAGAGTAACTCGCACAGGATGCTACATAGATAGAGTAACTCGCACAGGATGATAAATAGATAGCTAGAGTAACTCACACAGGATGCTACAATAGATAGCTAGAGTAACTCGCACAGGGCGCTACAATAGATAGCTAGAGTAACTCGCACAGGGTGCTACAATAGATAGCTAGAGTAACTCGCACAGGGTGCTACAATAGATAGCTAGAGTAACTCGCACAGGATGCTACAATAGATAGCTAGAGTAACTCGCACAGGGTGCTACAATAGATAGCTACAGTAACTCGCACAGGATGCTACAATAGATAGCTACAGTAACTCGACAGGGCGCTACAAAAGATAGCTAGAGTAACTCGCACAGGGCACTACAATAGATAGCTAGAGTAACTCGCACAGGATGCTACAATAGATAGCTACAGTAACTCGACAGGGCGCTACAATAGATAGCTAGAGTAACTCGCACAGGGCACTACAATAGATAGCTAGAGTAACTCGCACATGATGCTAAATAGACAGCTAGAGTAACTCGCACAGGGCACTACAATAGATAGCTAGAGTAACTCGCACAGGATGCAACAATAGATAGCTAGAGTAACTCGCACAGGATGCTAAATAGATAGCTTGAGTAACTCGCACAGGGCACTACAATAGATAGCTAGAGTAACTCGCACAGGATGCTACAATAGATAGCTAGAGTAACTCGCACAGGGCACTACAATAGATAGCTAGAGTAACTCGCACAGGATGCTACAATAGATAGCTTGAGTAACTCGCACAGGGCACTACAATAGATAGCTAGCGTAACTCGCACAGGATTTTACAATAGATAGCTAGAGTTACTCGCACAGGGCACTACAATAGATAGCTAGAGTAACTCGCACAGGATGCTAAATAGATAGCTAGAGTAACTCACACAGGATGCTACAATAGATAGCTAGAGTAACTCGCACAGGGCGCTACAATAGATAGCTAGAGTAACTCGCACAGGGCGCTACAATATATAGCTAGAGTAACTCGCACAGGGCGCTACAATAGATAGCTAGAGTAACTCGCACAGGGCGCTACAATAGATAGCTAGAGTAACTCGCACAGGATGCTAAAAAGATAGCTAGAGTAACTCGCACAGGGCGCTACAATAGATAGCTAGAGTTACTCGCACAGGGCGCTACAATAGATAGCTAGAGTAACTCGCACAGGGTGCTACAATAGATAGCTACAGTAACTAGCACAGGGCACTACAATAGATAGCTAGAGTAACTCGCACAGGGCGCTATATTAGCTAGAGTAACTCTCACAGGGTGCTACAATAGATAGCTAGAGTAACTCGCACAGGGCGCTACAATAGATAGCTAGAGTAACTCGCACAGGATGCTACAATAGATAGCTACGGTAACTCGCACAGGGCGCTACAATAGATAGCTACAGTAACTCGCACAGGATGCTACAATAGATAGCTAGAGTAACTCGCACAGGGTGCTACAATAGATAGCTAGAGTAACTCGCACAGGGTGCTACAATAGATAGCTAGAGTAACTCGCACAGGGCGCTACAATAGATAGCTAGAGTAACTCGCACAGGGTGCTACAATAGATAGCTACAGTAACTCGCACAGGGCGCTACAATAGATAGCTAGAGTAACTCGCACAGGGTGCTACAATAGATAGCTAGAGTAACTAGCACAGGGCACTACAATAGATAGCTAGAGTAACTCGCACAGGGGCCTACAATAGATAGCTAGAGTAACTAGCACAGGGCACTACAATAGATAGCTAGAGTAACTCGCACAGGGTGCTACAATAGATAGCTACAATATCTCGCACAAGGCGCTACAATAGATAGCTAGAGTAACTCGCACAGGATGCTACTATAGATAGCTAGAGTAACTCGCACAGGGCACTACAATAGATAGCTAGAGTAACTCGCACAGGGCACTACAATAGATAGCTAGAGTAACTCGCACAGGATGCTACAATAGATAGCTACAGTAACTCGCACAGTGCGCTACAATAGATAGCTACAGTAACTCGCACAGGATGCTACAATAGATAGCTAGAGTAACTCGCACAGGGTGCTACAATAGATAGCTAGAGTAACACGCACAAGATGCTAAAAAGATAGCTAGAGTAACTCGCACAGGATGCTGAATAGATAGCTAGAGTAACTCGCACAGGATGCTAAACAGATAGCTAGAGTAACTCACACAGGATGCTACAAAAGATAGCTAGAGTTACTCGCACAGAATGCTACAATAGATAGCTAGAGTAACTCGCACAGGGCACTACAATAGATAGCTAGAGTAACTCGCACAGGATGCTACAATAGATAGCTAGAGTAACTCGCACAGGGCACTACAATAGATAGCTAGAGTAACTCGCACAGGATGCAACAATAGATAGCTAGAGTAACTCGTACAGGATGCTAAATAGATAGCTTGAGTAACTCGCACAGGGCACTACAATAGATAGCTAGAGTAACTCGCACAGGATGCTACAATAGATAGCTAGAGTAACTCGCACAGGGCACTACAATAGATAGCTAGAGTAACTCGCACAGGATGCTACAATAGATAGCTTGAGTAACTCGCACAGGGCACTACAATAGATAGCTAGAGTAACTCGCACAGGATTTTACAATAGATAGCTAGAGTTACTCGCACAGGACACTACAATAGATAGCTAGAGTAACTCGCACAGGATGCTAAATAGATAGCTAGAGTAACTCACACAGGATGCTACAATAGATAGCTAGAGTAACTCGCACAGGGCGCTACAATAGATAGCTAGAGTAACTCGCACAGGGCTCTACAATATATAGCTACGGTAACTCGCACAGGGCGCTACAATAGATAGCTAGAGTAACTCGCTCAGGGCGCTACAATAGATAGCTAGAGTAACTCGCACAGGATGCTAAAAAGATAGCTAGAGTAACTCGCACAGGGCGCTACAATAGATAGCTAGAGTTACTCGCACAGGGCGCTACAATAGATAGTTAGGGTAACTCGCACAGGGTGCTACAATAGATAGCTACAGTAACTAGCACAGGGCACTACAATAGATAGCTAGAGTTACTCGCACAGGGCGCTATATTAGCTAGAGTAACTCTCACAGGGTGCTACAATAGATAGCTAGAGTAACTCGCACAGGGCGCTACAATAGATAGCTACAGTAACTCGCACAGGATGCTACAATAGATAGCTACGGTAACTCGCACAGGGCGCTACAATAGATAGCTACAGTAACTCGCACAGGATGCTACAATAGATAGCTAGAGTAACTCGCACAGGGTGCTACAATAGATAGCTAGAGTAACTCGCACAGGGTGCTACAATAGATAGCTACAGTAACTCGCACAGGGTGCTACAATAGATAGCTAGAGTAACTCGCACAGGGTGCTACAATAGATAGCTAGAGTAACTCGCACAGGGCGCTACAATAGATAGCTAGAGTAACTCGCACAGGGTGCTACAATAGATAGCTAGAGTAACTAGCACAGGGCACTACAATAGATAGCTAGAGTAACTCGCACAGGGGCCTACAATAGATAGCTAGAGTAACTAGCACAGGGCACTACAATAGATAGCTAGAGTAACTCGCACAGGGTGCTACAATAGATAGCTACAATATCTCGCACAAGGCGCTACAATAGATAGCTAGAGTAACTCGCACAGGATGCTACTATAGATAGCTAGAGTAACTCGCACAGGGCACTACAATAGATAGCTAGAGTAACTCGCACAGGGCACTACAATAGATAGCTAGAGTAACTCGCACAGGATGCTACAATAGATAGCTACAGTAACTCGCACAGTGCGCTACAATAGATAGCTACAATAACTCGCACAGGATGCTACAATAGATAGCTAGAGTAACTCGCACAGGGTGCTACAATAGATAGCTAGAGTAACACGCACAAGATGCTAAATAGATAGCTAGAGTAACTCGCACAGGATGCTACAATAGATAGCTAGAGTAACTCGCACAGGATGCTAAATAGATAGCTAGAGTAACTCACACAGGATGCTACAATAGATAGCTAGAGTTACTCGCACAGGGCGCTACAATAGATAGCTAGAGTAACTCGCACAGGGCGCTACAATAGATAGCTAGAGTAACTCGCACAGGATGCTACAATAGATAGCTAGAGTAACTCGCACAGGGCACTACAATAGATAGCTAGAGTAACTTGCACAGGATGCTACAATAGATAGCTTGAGTAACTCGCACAGGGCACTACAATAGATAGCTAGAGTAACTCGCACAGGATGCTACAATAGATAGCTAGAGTAACTCGCACAGGATGCTACAATAGATAGCTAGAGTAACTCGCACAGGATGCTACAATAGATAGCTAGAGTAACTCGCACAGGGCGCTACAATAGATAGCTAGAGTAACTCGCACAGGGCTCTACAATATATAGCTACGGTAACTCGCACAGGGTGCTACAATAGATAGCTAGAGTAACTCGCACAGGGTGCTACAATAGATAGCTAGAGTAACTCGCACAGGATGCTAAATAGATAGCTAGAGTAACTCGCACAGGGTGCTACAATGCATAGCTAGAGTAACTCGCACAGGGTGCTACAATAGATAGCTAGAGTAACTCGCACAGGATGCTAAATAGATAGCTAGAGTAACTTGCACAGGATGCTACAATAGATAGCTAGAGTAACTCGCACAGGATGCTACAATAGATAGCTAGAGTAACTCGCACAGGGTGCTACAATAGATAGCTAGAGTAACTCGCACAGGATGCTACAATAGATAGCTAGAGTAACTCGCACAGGGCGCTACAATAGATAGCTACGGTAACTCGCATAGGGCGATACAATAGATAGCTACAGTAACTCGCTTAGGATGCTACAATAGATAGCTAGAGTAACTCGCACAGGGTGCTACAATAGATAGCTAGAGTAACTCGCACAGGGTGCTACAATAGATAGCTAGAGTAACTCGCACAGGGCGCTACAATAGATAGCTAGAGTAACTCGAACAGGGTGCTACAATAGAATGTTAGAGTAACTCGCACATGATGCTACAATAGATAGCTAGAGTAACTCGCACAGGGCACTACAATAGATAGCTAGAGTAACTCGCACAGGATGCTACAATAGATAGCTAGAGTAACTCGCACAGGGCACTACAATAGATAGCTAGAGTAACTCGCACAGGATGCTACAATAGATAGCTAGAGTAACTCGCACAGGATGCTACAATAGATAGCTAGAGTAACTCGCACAGGGCGCTACAATAGATAGCTAGAGTAACTCGCACAGGATGCTACAATAGATAGCTAGAGTAACTCGCACAGGGTGCTACAATAGATAGCTAGAGTAACTCGCACAGGGTGCTACAATAGATAGCTAGAGTAACTCGCACAGGATGCTACAATAGATAGCTAGAGTAACTCGCACAGGATGCTACAATAGATAGCTAGTAACTCGCACAGGATGCTAAATAGATAGCTAGAGTAACTCGCACAGGGTGCTACAATAGATAGCTAGAGTAACTCGCACAGGGTGCTACAATAGATAGCTAGAGTAACTCGCACAGGATGCTAAATAGATAGCTAGAGTAACTCGCACAGGATGCTACAATAGATAGCTAGAGTAACTCGCACAGGATGCTAAATAGATAGCTAGAGTAACTCACACAGGATGCTACAATAGATAGCTAGAGTAACTCGCACAAAATGCTACAATAGATAGCTAGAGTAACTTGCACAGGGTGCTACAATAGATAGCTAGAGTAACTCGCACAGGGCTCTACAATATATAGCTACGGTAACTCGCACAGGGCGCTACAATAGATAGCTAGAGTAACTCGCACAGGGCACTACAATAGATAGCTAGAGTAACTCGCACAGGATGCTAAATAGATAGCTAGAGTAACTCGCACAGGGCGCTACAATAGATAGCTAGAGTAACTCGCACAGGGCGCTACAATAGATAGCTAGAGTAACTCGCACAGGATGCTAAAATAGATAGCTAGAGTAACTCACACAGGATGCTACAATAGATAGCTAGAGTTACTCGCACAGGATGCTACAATAGATAGCTAGAGTAACTTGCACAGGGTGCTACAATAGATAGCTAGAGTAACTCGCACAGGATGCTAAAATAGATAGCTAGAGTAACTCACACAGGATGCTACAATAGATAGCTACGGTAACTTGCACAGGGCGCTACAATAGATAGCTACAGTAACTCGCATAGGATGCTACAATAGATATCTACAGTAACTCGCACAAAGCACTACAATAGATAGCTAGAGTAACTCGCACAGGGCACTACAATAGATAGCTAGATTAACTCGCACAGGGCGCTACAATAGATAGCTACAGTAACTCGCACAGGGTGCTACAATAGATAGCTAGAGTAACTCGCACAGGATGCTACAATAGATAGCTAGAGTAACTCAAACAGGGCACTACAATAGATAGCTAGAGTAACTCGCACATGATGCTAAATAGACAGCTAGAGTAACTCGCACAGGGCACTACAATAGATAGCTAGAGTTACTCGCACAGGATGCTACAATAGATAGCTAGAGTAACTCGTACAGGATGCTAAATAGATAGCTTGAGTAACTCGCACAGGGCACTACAATAGATAGCTAGAGTAACTCGCACAGGATGCTACAATAGATAGCTAGAGTAACTCGCACAGGATGCTAAATAGATAGCTAGAGTAACTTGCACAGGATGCTACAATAGATAGCTAGAGTAACTCGCACAGGGTGCTACAATAGATAGCTAGAGTAACTCGCACAGGGTGCTACAATAGATAGCTAGAGTAACTCGCACAGGGTGCTACAATAGATAGCTAGAGTAACTCGCACAGGATGCTAAATAGATAGCTAGAGTAACTCGAACAGGGTGCTACAATAGATTGGTAGAGTATCTCGCACAGGATGCTACAATAGATAGCTAGAGTAACTCACACAGGGCACTAAAATAGATAGCTAGAGTAACTCGCACAGGATGCTACATAAATAGAGTAACTCGCACAGAATGATAAATAGATAGCTAGAGTAACTCACACAGGATGCTACAATAGATAGCTAGAGTAACTCGCACAGGGTGCTACAATAGATAGCTAGAGTAACTCGCACAGGGTGCTACAATAGATAGCTACAGTAACTCGCACAGGGCGCTACAATAGATAGCTAAAGTAACTCGCACAGGGTGCTACAATAGATAGCTACAGTAACTCGCACAGGGCGCTACAATAGATAGCTAGAGTAACTCGCACAGGGTGCTACAATAGATAGCTAGAGTAACTAGCACAGGGCACTACAATAGATAGCTAGAGTAACTCGCACAGGGGCCTACAATAGATAGCTAGAGTAACTAGCACAGGGCACTACAATAGATAGCTAGAGTAACTCGCACAGGATGCTACAATAGATAGCTACAGTAACTCGCACAGTGCGCTACAATAGATAGCTACAATAACTCGCACAGGATGCTACAATAGATAGCTAGAGTAACTCGCACAGGGTGCTACAATAGATAGCTAGAGTAACACGCACAAGATGCTAAAAAGATAGCTAGAGTAACTCGCACAGGATGCTGAATAGATAGCTAGAGTAACTCGCACAGGATGCTAAACAGATAGCTAGAGTAACTCACACAGGATGCTACAAAAGATAGCTAGAGTTACTCGCACAGAATGCTACAATAGATAGCTAGAATAACTTGCACAGGGTGCTGCAATGGATAGCTAGAGTAACTAGCACAGGGCACTACAATAGATAGCTAGAGTAACTCGCACAGGGTGCTACAATAGATAGCTAGAGTAACTCACACAGGGCACTAAAATAGATAGCTAGAGTAACTCGCACAGGATGCTACATAAATAGAGTAACTCGCACAGAATGATAAATAGATAGCTAGAGTAACTCACACAGGATGCTACAATAGATAGCTACAGTAACTCGCACAGGGCGATACAATAGATAGCTAGAGTAACTCACACAGGATGCTACAATAGATAGCTAGAGTAACTCGCACAGGGCGCTACAATAGATAACTAGAGTAACTAACACAGGACGCTACAAAAAATAGCTACGGTAACTCGCACAGGGTGCTACAATAGATAGCTACAGTAACTCGCACAGGATGCTACAATAGATAGCTACAGTAACTCGACAGGGCGCTACAAAAGATAGCTAGAGTAACTCGCACAGGGCTCTACAATAGATAGCTAGAGTAACTCGCACAGGATGCTACAATAGATAGCTACAGTAACTCGCACAGGGCGCTACAATAGATAGCTAGAGTAACTCGCACAGGGCACTACAATAGATAGCTAGAGTAACTCGCACAGGATGCTAAATAGATAGCTAGAGTAACTCGCACAGGGCACTACAATAGATAGCTAGAGTAACTCGCACAGGATGCAACAATAGATAGCTAGAGTAACTCGTACAGGATGCTAAATAGATAGCTTGAGTAACTCGCACAGGGCACTACAATAGATAGCTAGAGTAACTCGCACAGGATGCTTCAATAGATAGCTAGAGTAACTCGCACAGGGCACTACAATAGATAGCTAGAGTAACTCGCACAGGATGCTACAATAGATAGCTTGAGTAACTCGCACAGGGCACTACAATAGATAGCTAGCGTAACTCGCACAGGATTTTACAATAGATAGCTAGAGTTACTCGCACAGGGCACTACAATAGATAGCTAGAGTAACTCGCACAGGATGCTAAATAGATAGCTAGAGTAACTCACACAGGATGCTACAATAGATAGCTAGAGTAACTCGCACAGGGCGCTACAATAGATAGCTAGAGTAACTCGCACAGGGCTCTACAATATATAGCTACGGTAACTCGCACAGGGCGCTACAATAGATAGCTAGAGTAACTCGCTCAGGGCGCTACAATAGATAGCTAGAGTAACTCGCACAGGATGCTAAAAAGATAGCTAGAGTAACTCGCACAGGGCGCTACAATAGATAGCTAGAGTTACTCGCACAGGGCGCTACAATAGATAGTTAGGGTAACTCGCACAGGGTGCTACAATAGATAGCTACAGTAACTAGCACAGGGCACTACAATAGATAGCTAGAGTAACTCGCACAGGGCGCTATATTAGCTAGAGTAACTCTCACAGGGTGCTACAATAGATAGCTAGAGTAACTCGCACAGGGCGCTACAATAGATAGCTACAGTAACTCGCACAGGATGCTACAATAGATAGCTACGGTAACTCGCACAGGATGCTACAATAGATAGCTACGGTAACTCGCACAGGGCGCTACAATAGATAGCTAGAGTAACTCGCACAGGATGCTACAATAGATAGCTAGAGTAACTCGCACAGGGTGCTACAATAGATAGCTAGAGTAACTCGCACAGGATGCTACAATAGATAGCTAGAGTAACTCGCACAGGGTGCTACAATAGATAGCTAGAGTAACTCGCACAGGGTGCTACAATAGATAGCTACAGTAACTCGCACAGGGCGCTACAATAGATAGCTAGAGTAACTCGCACAGGGTGCTACAATAGATAGCTAGAGTAACTAGCACAGGGCACTACAATAGATAGCTAGAGTAACTCGCACAGGGGCCTACAATAGATAGCTAGAGTAACTTGCACAGGATGCTACAATAGATAGCTTGAGTTACTCGCACAGAATGCTACAATAGATAGCTAGAGTAACTCGCACAGGGCACTACAATAGATAGCTAGAGTAACTCGCACAGGATGCTACAATAGATAGCTAGAGTAACTCGCACAGGGCACTACAATAGATAGCTAGAGTAACTCGCACAGGATGCTACAATAGATAGCTAGAGTAACTCGCACAGGATGCTAAATAGATAGCTTGAGTAACTCGCACAGGGCACTACAATAGATAGCTAGAGTAACTCGCACAGGATGCTACAATAGATAGCTAGAGTAACTCGCACAGGGCACTACAATAGATAGCTAGAGTAACTTGCACAGGATGCTACAATAGATAGCTTGAGTAACTCGCACAGGGCACTACAATAGATAGCTAGAGTAACTCGCACAGGGTGCTACAATAGATAGCTAGAGTAACTCGCACAGGATGCTAAATAGATAGCTAGAGTAACTCGCACAGGATGCTACAATAGATAGCTAGAGTAACTCACACAGGATGCTACAATAGATAGCTAGAGTAACTCGCACAGGGCGCTACAATAGATAGCTAGAGTAACTCGCACAGGGCTCTACAATAGATAGCTAGAGTAACTCGCACAGGGCGCTACAATAGATAGCTAGAGTAACTCGCTCAGGGCGCTACAATAGATAGCTAGAGTAACTCGCACAGGATGCTAAAAAGATAGCTAGAGTAACTCGCACAGGGCGCTACAATAGATAGCTAGAGTTACTCGCACAGGGCGCTACAATAGATAGTTAGGGTAACTCGCACAGGGTGCTACAATAGATAGCTACAGTAACTAGCACAGGGCACTACAATAGATAGCTAGAGTAACTCGCACAGGGCGCTATATTAGCTAGAGTAACTCTCACAGGGTGCTACAATAGATAGCTAGAGTAACTCGCACAGGGCGCTACAATAGATAGCTAGAGTAACTCGCACAGGATGCTACAATAGATAGCTACGGTAACTCGCACAGGGCGCTACAATAGATAGCTAGAGTAACTCGCACAGGATGCTACAATAGATAGCTAGAGTAACTCGCACAGGATGCTACAATAGATAGCTAGAGTAACTCGCACAGGGTGCTACAATAGATAGCTTCAGTAACTCGCACAGGGCGCTACAATAGATAGCTAAAGTAACTCGCACAGGGTGCTACAATAGATAGCTACAGTAACTCGCACAGGGCGCTACAATAGATAGCTAGAGTAACTCGCACAGGATGCTACAATAGATAGCTAGAGTAACTAGCACAGGGCACTACAATAGATAGCTAGAGTAACTCGCACAGGGTGCTACAATAGATAGCTAGAGTAACTCGCACAGGGCACTACAATAGATAGCTAGAGTAACTCGCACAGGATGCTACAATAGATAGCTAGAGTAACTCGCACAGGGCGCTACAATAGATAGCTAGAGTAACTCGCACAGGATGCTACAATAGATAGCTAGAGTAACTCGCACAGGGCACTACAATAGATAGCTAGAGTAACTCGCACAGGGCACTACAATAGATAGCTAGAGTAACTCGCACAGGATGCTACAATAGATAGCTAGAGTAACTCGCACAGGGCGCTACAATAGATAGCTACAGTAACTCGCACAGGATGCTACAATAGATAGCTAGAGTAACTCGCACAGGGCACTACAATAGATAGCTAGAGTAACTTGCACAGGATGCTACAATAGATAGCTTGAGTAACTCGCACAGGGCACTACAATAGATAGCTAGCGTAACTCGCACAGGATTTTACAATAGATAGCTAGAGTTACTCGCACAGGACACTACAATAGATAGCTAGAGTAACTCACACAGGATGCTACAATAGATAGCTAGAGTAACTCGCACAGGGCGCTACAATAGTTAGCTAGAGTAACTCGCACAGGGCGCTACAATATATAGCTACGGTAACTCGCACAGGGCGCTACAATAGATAGCTAGAGTAACTCGCACAGGGCGCTACAATAGATAGCTAGAGTAACTCGCACAGGATGCTAAATAGATAGCTAGAGTAACTCGCACAGGGCGCTAAAATAGATAGCTAGAGTAACTCGCACAGGGCGCTACAATAGATAGTTAGGGTAACTCGCACAGGGTGCTACAATAGATAGCTACAGTAACTAGCACAGGGCACTACAATAGATAGCTAGAGTAACTCGCACAGGGCGCTATATAGATAGCTAGAGTAACTCTCACAGGGTGCTACAATAGATAGCTAGAGTAACTCGCACAGGGCGCTACAATAGATAGCTAGAGTAACTCGCACAGGATGCTACAATAGATAGCTAGAGTAACTCGCACAGGGCACTACAATAGATAGCTAGAGTAACTCGCACAGGATGCTACAATAGATAGCTAGAGTAACTCGCACAGGGTGCTACAATAGATAGCTAGAGTAACTCGCACAGGGTGCTACAATAGATAGCTAGAGTAACTCGCACAGGGCGCTACAATAGATAGCTAGAGTAACTCGCACAGGGTGCTACAATAGATAGCTAGAGTAACTCGCACAGGGCGCTACAATAGATAGCTAGAGTAACTCGCACAGGGTGCTACAATAGATAGCTAGAGTAACTAGCACAGGGCACTACAATAGATAGCTAGAGTAACTCGCACAGGATGCTACAATAGATAGCTAGAGTAACTCGCACAGGATGCTAAATAGATAGCTAGAGTAACTCGCACAGGGTGCTACAATAGATAGCTAGAGTAACTCGCACAGGATGCTACAATAGATAGCTAGAGTAACTCGCACAGGATGCTAAATAGATAGCTAGAGTTATTCTCACAGGGTGCTACAATAGATAGCTAAGTTACTCACACAGGGCACTACAATAGATAGCTAGAGTAACTCGCACAGGATGCTACAAAAGATAGCTACGGTAACTCGCACAGGGCGCTACAATAGATAGCTACGGTAAATCGCACAGGGCGCTACAATAGATAACTACGGTAACTCGCACAAAGCGCTACACTAGATAGCTACGGTAACTTGCATATTGCTTTACAATAGATATTACGGCTATGCCGGTTGTACAATTATAAAATTGTAGTTTTTATTTATTTTGACATTATTTTCAGTCAATCCGCCTTTCTAATTTAAAACAAAATAAAAACTTTAAAAATATATACATCTTTTGTTTACTTCTTAAACTTAGAGATTTATCTGAAATTTAGAAACAAAACCTAACAACCAGGAATAGAATCAGCTATGTTTATGAGTTTTTTTTAAAAATAAAAACATTCAGCAAATGAATTTTCAAATTTAAAACTTTAAAAAAATTTGAATAACCAAAATAAAGCAAAAAAAGCTTTCGTCACATTAACAGACCACACAATGTGTCACATTAACAGACCACACGATGTGTCACATTAACAGACCACACGATGTGTCACATTAACAGACCACACGATGGGTCACATTAACAGACCACACGATGTGTCACATTAACAGACCACATGATGTGTCACATTAACAGACCACACCATGTGTCACATTAACAGACCACACGATGTGTCACATTAACAGACCACACGATGTGTCACATTAACAGACCACACCATGTGTCACATTAACAGACCACACTATGTGTCACATTAACAGACCACACGATGTGTCACATTAACAGACCACACGATGTGTCACATTAACAGACCACACGATGTGTCACATTAACAGACCACATGATGTGTCACATTAACAGACCACACGATGTGTCACATTAACAGACCACACGATGTGTCACATTAACAGACCACACGATGTGTCACATTAACAGACAACACCATGTGTCAAGTTAACAAATCACAATATGTGTCGAATAAACAGACCACACGATGACTCATGTTAAAAGATATAACATAAACACACAATGCATCAGACATAACAAAAGCACACAATGCAACAGATATAACAAAAGCACACAATGCATCAGATATAACAAAAGCACACAATGCATCAGATATAACAAAAGCACACAATTTATGAGATATAAAAGAAACACACTATGTATCATATATAACAGAAACACACAATGTATCAGATATAACAGAAACACACTATGTATCAGATAAAACAAATACGCACAATGTATCAGATATAACAGAAACACACAATGTATAAGATACAAAACAAACATATGACGTACAATAGACAACAGAATAATACCTAGTACAATAGACCGCACATGTAACAGCCAGAGTCAAGTGGAATGTTCTACAGTAATTCCCTGGCAAAGACTTGCCCATAATGAGATTGTCGAGCTCACCATCAAAAATAATGAGATCGGCCAACCTTTGATCCCTTAAAATAAAGTCCAATGAATGGAATCTGCAATCTTCGACGGACAACCTGAACGTCTTTCATTACTCAATGCATTCGGTAAAAATAGGAACATGGTTCCCCAATCCCTCGAACTCATTATGCTGAGCACTTAATTCATCAAAGTTCCTGTCACCAAACATTCAATGTACACCTCTAACAAGTTCATGTCACCACACATTCAATGTACACCTATAAAATGTTCATGTCACCATACATTCAATGTACACATATAAAAAGTTCCTGTCACCACACATTAAATGTACACCTATAACAAGTTCCTGTCACCACACATTCAATGTACACCTATAAAAAGTTCCTGTTACCACACATTCAATGTACACCTATAAAAAGTTCATGTCACCACTAGGGTTCAAAAATTACGCGTAAGATTGGCGCGCGTAATTTACGCGTAAATTACGCGTACCATTAATTCCCAATTACTTGAAAATTTATATTCCTTTTGTTGCTCACGCTCACTGATTGCTATTAGATGTATTTTTAATAATGTTTTCAAAGGTTTGTACTTGTAATTTACCGGTCACACTAATTTGCCCTTCGTCCGCATCGGTCACATATTTCGTCGTGTACTGACTGCATCAGCGGCGGCCATCTTTGGCTGAGTAATACCGTCTTATACGGTCGACGCGGGACGGGTGCAATGCGCCTCGAAATACGGCCGCCGCGGGTGCCGAACTCAGCAAAAGACGGAACACGCGATCGACGCTGGTTAGGGTTCGAAAATTACGCGTAATATTTGCGCGCGTAATTTACGCCAAAATTACGCGTGTCATTACTTGAAAATGTATGTTCCTTTTGTTGCTCACGCTCACTGATTGCTAGCAGGTTTATTTTTAGTAATGTTTTCAAATGTTTTTACTTGTAATTTACCGGTCATACTAATTTGCCCCGTCGTCCACGCATCAGCGGCGGCCATCTTTGGTTGAGTAATACCGTCTAATACGTTCGACGCGGGACGGGTGCAATGCGGCGCGAAATACGGCCGCCGCGGTTGCCGACTCAGCTAAAGACGGCACACGCGATCGACGCTAGTGCAATACGCAGCGTAATACGGCAGACGCGATCGATGGAAGCACTATTCAAAGTAAAATGTTTTCTATACGTTTCATGACATTTGGAACTTATATAGATAATGTTTAAAAATTATTATTTTTTTTTTTTTGGATTTTTTGGTTTTATAACCTTTTATAACCTCCCCGTTTGCCTTGCGGCCGCTTGCCATACAGCTCATGGCGGCATTGTGTAGAAAATTTTTATGATTTTGTCTTATTTTTAACCAGACTTTAGCTTCCTTATTGAAAATATTTATTTTATTATGTTATATTATTATTTTAAAACGATTAAAACAAACAATATACTGTGCGGTTTACGCTGTTTTACCAAACGAATACTTGTGGCCGGATGTAGATGGTACTCCTAATCACTGAAATTAATTAATCACCGCTGTTAACACAACAATTTGCGACAGAAACAATTTCAAATGGCCGTCAAATATGCATTTTTTAAATTACCGTAATTTACGAGTAATTTTCCAAAATTACGTTACCGTAAATTACGCGTAATTTACGGTAACTTACGCGTAACGTTACGCGACTTCGAACCCTAGTCGCCACACATTCAATGTACACCAATAAAAAGTTCATGTCACCACACATTCAATGTACACCTATAAAAAGTTCCTGTTACCACACATTCAATGTACACCTATAAAAAGTTCCTGTTACCACACATTCAATGTACACCTATAAAAAGTTCCTGTTACCACACATTCAATGTACACCTATAAAAAGTTCATGTCACCACACATTCAATGTACACCTATAAAAAGTTCCTGTTACCACACATTCATGTACACCTATAAAAAGTTCCTGTCACCACACATTCAATGTACACCTATAAAAAGTTCATGTCACCACAATTCAATGTACACCTATAAAAAGTTCCTGTTACCACACATTCAATGTACACCTCTACCATATTTAATCAAATAACAAATGTTTATAAGACGTGGTCTTTAAATACTTTAGTCAGTTTTCTAAATACAACATCAACCTTTGACATTTTAAACATTATTTCTTGATTGTGTCAATGACTTCACTTGGCCCCATGAAATAAACTGCCCATTGTGAAAAAAATTAATATGCTGCAGTAACATATTTTATTCCTAACACATTGAGCAGAAGTACAAATTAACCCCTCATAGTCCAAACAGTTCTGTGCTGTGAATAAGTTCCTAAAGCCATAGCTTTGTTTTGTTTAACTCACTGGCCGATGACTCTGTTGTCCAGCCAGACATGAGTGTCCCATCCAAAGTTTCAGTTCCTGTTTATTTTGATAAGAGAAACCGCAAGCAGTGAGGTGGCACTGAATAAACCTGGCAAAGATTCCAGTTGACTTAATACCGACATTAGTTCATTTGACTTAATTTGACCTAACATTGACACATGTTCATTTGACTTAACACTGACATTATTTCATTTGACTTAACACTGACATTATTTCATATGACTTAACACTGACATTATTTCATTTGACTTAACACTGACATTATTTCATTTGACTTAACACTGACATTATTTCATTTGACTTAACACTGACATTATTTCATTTGACTTAACACTGACATTATTTCATTTGACTTAACACTGACATTATTTCATTTGACTTAACACTGACATTATTTCATTTGACTTAACACTGACATTATTTCATTTGACTTAACACTTTCGATGCTAAATATTCTAAATATGATGTCTGCCCAGTGCTAACCTCCGAAATACAAAACTTCTCCATGTGCTGAATTATTTTTTCAACCTCAGGTGACTACAGGACAACGAAGAAACGCGACGGTGTCGGTCAATTTTAATGTACCCGGAATATTTTAGCAGTCATTGTGTATTGCCACCTGCTTTCGCCCAAAGTTACCGTAATTGCATTTCAGTTGTTTAGGTAGATTGTTATAGGTTGCTACAATAGATAGCTACAGTAACTCACACAGGATGCTACAATAGATAGCTAGAGTAACTTGCACAGGGTGCTACAATAGATAGTTAGAATAACTCACACAGGGTGCTACAATAGATAGCTAGAGTAACTCGCACAGGGTGCTACAATAGATAGTTAGAGTTACTCACACAGGGTGCTACAATAGATAGCTAGAGTAACTCACACAGGGTGCTACAATAGATAGTTAGAGTAACTCACACAGGATGCTACAATAGATAGCTAGAGTAACTCACACAGGATGCTACAATAGATAGTTAGAGTAACTCACACAGGGTGCTACAATAGATAGCTAGAGTAACTCACACAGGATGCTACAATAGATAGCTAGAGTAACTCACTAAGGATGCTACAATAGATAGTTAGAGTAACTCACACAGGGTGCTACAATAGATAGCTAGAGTAACTCACACAGGATGCTACAATAGATAGTTAGAGTAACTCACACAGGGTGCTACAATAGATAGCTAGAGTAACTCACACAGGGTGCTACAATAGATAGCTAGAGTAACTCACACAGGATGCTACAATAGATAGCTAGAGTAACTCACACAGGATGCTACAATTGATAGTTAGAGTAACTCACACAGGGTGCTACAATAGATAGCTAGAGTAACTCGCACAGGATGCAAGCAAATGACGGTAGTTTTACTATCTGTGTAATTAGGGGTGTTTGGAGAGGAGCTAGGCTAGAAAGTGAAAGAGGGAGATAGAAAGAAAGGAGATCGAGAGAGAAGAGAGTGAAACAATTC